>BPLR01009891.1:0-132654 GCA_021605095.1 Caerostris extrusa | reverse complement strand
TTTCCATGGCTTAAAATGTTATAGGTAAACTTCATATAACATATTTCAGAAACCCTGTGTAGATTTTGATCTTCTTTTAGCTGTCCGTACACTAAGCTATTATTTTTGTTCCTTTTAATATTTCAAAGGATCGTTGCTCGAAAGTATTCTTTTCTTTTTTAGAGCAGTGATTCCCAATCTGGAGATACGCAAGAAATCAGTTAGGATACTTGAAAATTATTAGGATCTGAATGCAGAACGCTCTATCGATCGGTACCACAGGTTTCGCTTTGTAGATGTTTGTGGTAGTGGTTCGAATCCATTTTAAAAACCGTAGATCCCTAGGCTCGGGGCTAGATCGTGAGAGCTGTAGGTGGGTGGTGGGTTACTCGCGTCTGTCTTCTCAGGTTGGCAGTGCCCTGGCCAAAGCTAATGAGTAACAGCGGTGCGTTGATTATGGGTATACAGATTAACCGCTTTTGTACGCAGCTGCATTAGCACGCGACAACATGAAAATAATATTAATAATGGAAAAGCACAGGAAAAGGAAGTATTAGGCGTAACCTTGCAATTGATTGACTCGATTATCCTTCCGTGCCTCGTATGCTCAGCCTATTTTTCAAGTGTCTCCTTCTATATAATTTGTTGTTTTTTCTTTCTTATTTTCTCTTAAATAAAAGTCTGTAATGCTGTCAATGAGATGATTTGAATATTGTTATGAACACCTTTAAAACTCGATTTTCGATGAAAATTTCTGATTTTCGCTTCTTTATATCATTTTAAAAGCTCGATTCTTTACATTTAAAAGTTGTTTTATGCTATAACTCTAAAATGTGTTTTTGCTTTTTGTTTCCACGTGAGTTCATATATTCATAACTGAAATAATTTGATCCAAAAACACAAAAATTAGTATAAATATTTAATTTGGTATAAGTGTGTTTACAGGGAATAATCTTTGAAGATTCTACACATAAATATTTATTATTTTAATTATTAAACTTGAAAATGCAATAATTTTGGAAGAAATTTGTGGGGTCGACAACATTTAAACCCATACAAATACAATGAAGATATATTTACCAGAGGTCTATTCCCTGTAGAATGTTAGTACAGACACATACAAACTTAAATAAAAAAGAGTTAATTTTATTTTGAGTTATCATGTTTTATAACAGTAGGTCATTTTCACCCTTTTATTTTACCATATAAATTGGGTAAAATTATTAAATTTAGCTGTATTCAACCAAAAATGTTTGCAAAGATAAAACATTTTTAGTAATTTCAAAAATTTCCTCCCTGCTATGTTCATGTACCTTAACTTGTTCAAAACAATATTGCTACCTTAGCAAAGACAAACTGTTTTTCTTTCGTAGTGGGAGAGCGGTACTCATAAATGAAAATGTCTTTTATCAAAGTGTTTAATAGTTTGAGTAGCTTTGTTTAGGTGGTTCGAAGCTAATGTTGGTAATGCAATTCCATTGCATACCAAATTGTCATCAGACATCTAGTGCCATTTTCGTTTTACTGTGTTAAAGTTCATTCGGGATAACGTGTTCGCCAATTTAACCCCTCAGTCATGACTCTCGCTGAGTTTTAGTTACAAAAGTTGAACTGCAATTGAAATGGAATTAAAAGAATCAAATTCGTGAAAACGAACGTTAAAAACTGATCTGACTCCAGCTCCTTCGCAATTTGAACTAGTTCTTACTTCGCTTGCTCAAGCTTTTCTTTGTACGATTAATCACATTAACTTGTCCTTCCTCGCCAATCAATAAAGTGTTTGGGGCTCAATGTTCATATACCTTGATGACTAAACTTTTGAATTTGGTTTATGATTAACCCATTTTGGCCATTGCTTTAAAGATACACTTTAAAATGACAAAAAATACATTTTTGTACTATTTCTGATCCACAAAATTAGTTACAATAAGGAAAATTATGGAGCTCAAAAAGATTCTAATTTTATTTTTAAATTTTTTTATTCAAAGTAACAAATGATACTGCCACCATTTCATTCCGAATGTGTCAAACATATATGTTTTGGGGGTTTCCGGTTTGCCTTTCTGACAGCATAATGAATCCTTCAAGTGATATCTGTTGGTTGAGCTGTGGAAAAATGAATAAGGAAGCTGTTCCTGCTGAGACGAGAAAACTGACAATGTAATATTTTGATCTGGGTCAAAATAAGTACTATAATCTTTTAACCGCTGATTAAAAACCTGATCAATTTTCTCATGTTGTAAAAATTTCTGAAAGTACCATTAGTGACCTCAGTACTCCTGAAAAACTGAAAAACAAAATATGACTTTGTTTATAAACCTGGGAGGATATCCTCTCCAAACGGTTGCTTTAAATTTAAATCATACATTTGAGATGGTATTATAGTTATTATATATATAGTCACTAATAGAAAGATAATATGCAAAATAGTCAAATTGAAGATATATAGAATCAATAGAGAAGATAAATAAGTAAATATCAATAAAAGCTAAAACACTATCAGATGGATAGGACCCATATCTATAACTGTATATGTGTAAGTGTGGATGTTATGTACAGTAATATAAATTAGTACAGATATAAGTATAACCCATATGCAGTATTATAACAATAGGAACACAGCTCGAATATGCATATATGGGGGAAGCGTACAGTGAGGTGTCTATGGGCTTTTTAAAAAGTGTGTTCGTTTCCTGCAATACATTTAAGGTGCACCATTTTTCTACAGACTTTAAAAAAAAGTTGATACACACAACAGCTATGAAATATATAACTTATTGCCAGGCCAATATGTCAACACACCTTATTGCCCCTCTTTTCTCTACTATACATATTGTATAGTATATTGTATATAGACCACTCATACTTATATATATATATATGTACACTGCTTGAAATAAGTCACAAAAGCTCACTTACATGCACAACACAATAATACTAACAATAATTCCACACTGGCAAGACTGTCAATGCGACGCCCACTGCTTTGAACTCTCACAGAGCATGTGCTCTTCTGATATAGAAATGCAATTTATGTGGCCGTGATATATACATAAATGGAATTTTTAATTTGTATGTACATAAATGTATGCATATGTGGAAAATATGACTGTGACTATAAACTGTGATATATAGATAGAATCCATGTTTACCACAGTATTTGAGCAGTATATGAGGAAATTGGAACCCATGTATTGTAGTATAAATTAGTTGCGTATAAGTTCCTATGATATACATGTTTTGTTTGTATTTATAAATATGAGCATATTTTACCATGGGTTTGTATAAGTTGTATAAGTGTAATTTATGTGCAATGTTACATAAACAGAACCTATGTTCACACCAGTTTAAAATGTACCCAAAGGGGGTAATATTTAAATTGGAACCTACTCACAATGGACCTATGAACAATGTCAAGGGCAATGTTTGCTCCAGATACATGTTTACCACAAAAATTTAAGCACAAATATTTTTATTCAATTTTTAACATATGCGACTTTTCAGTGTGAAGGAAGAAAATTCAATTTAACACTTATAACTTAAAAAGGACAGTTGTTATAAAAAGAGTCGGAATAATGAAAATCAAAATAACAATAATTCGTAAAAAGAATGGTGGGATTAAAATAGGTTCTTTCAGTGAAAAACAATTTTTTACTACTCGTCATAATAAATCATCCAGTGCAGGAGGATAAAAAACTGGTAATAATAAAAACCGGAAGTGCAGTGAGTGCCGAGAGAGGAATGCTTCTCATAAGCTGATGCCAGCGAAGTTGATCTTACGCGAAAGGAAGTGTTATTCTGCGGAAATTGCATCCGGGCATCGCATTGGGTTTTCTGGATTTAAGAAAGGCGGAACCCGTCTTTGCATAAAAAGAACACTGAAACAGTTCTGGTCTTAAAGAAGGGTTTTGCTTCTCTGTTAAACTGTTCGAGCTAGTGGGGCTTTGGCCTGACTTGTTAAGGATGTTCATTTGTAGTTTTAATGCTGCTCTTTTTATGCCTTGCTTTTGATGTGTGAAAGAAGATACAAGATTTTTAACATTGGAAAAATCATGGCTTCTTAATACGGAAAATACAAAAGAAAGAAGTAAATGAGATAAAAACGCTTAGAAAGATTTTGATATTATTAAAAATATTCTTTCACTGAATTTTAATTCATTGCTTTTTGAAATAAAGTATTATTTGCTGTTTTCAATGTCAGGCATCAATGTTATTTCTCTAACAATATAAAGTATACCTCGTTTAGAAATTGCACAGTATTTCTGTTCCCATAAAATCTAAGCTGTTGTCATAAACTTTATAACATGCAATTTCACTTTAGCATTGGCACTTCCTATTACACTTAAATGTAAAAACCTGGACATGAGTTGCATGAGAGTAACTAACAGCAAATATGAATATGCATATATCAAATAATAATAATATCAATATTTTCACTAAATGACATGGTTGTCAATACATCAAATGCATACTCATGCCTAAACCTTAGATATCACTATGATAAACCACTACTGATAACCCGGCGACATACGTGTGGAATCTATGTACATGAAAGTGATTTTGCTGGTGGAACCTTATGTACAATGGTATACATAAATATAACTTATGTTTATAAGGTACATAAGGATATATATAAGTAGAGCCCTATGCAGCATCAAAAATTAGCTTGCATATAGTGGAACCTATATACCGGTATACATCAGGAGTTGAACTTCTATGTATCATGGTATACTTCTTAAAACTTATGATTACCACTGTAAATAGCGGTATATGTTAATTTGAAATCTATATACTGTAGTATAAAATGGTTTATATAATAGAATCAATGGGACGTAGTATATATATATATAAATGAAATTTTCGGTACCGTGATATGGATAAATGGAACTTATAAAACACCTTCAAAAACAGCAATGTTTGACCAGATACATGTTTTATACAAGAAACCTTCAAATTGTTTTATTAAATTTATAATAAAAGCCAATTTTCAAATTGTGAAAAAAACCTGTTTAAAGCTTATATCTTCTAAAAAAGTACAGTCGCATTGTTATAAACAGAATCGAAAATAATGCAAATCAAAAATAATAATCATTCGAAAAGAATGATGGATTAAATAGAGTACTTTTCAGTGAAAAACACACTTTTATACTCGTCATAACTGTCCACTGCAGGGGGAAAGAAAAAAAACCGAGTAATAATAAAAACCGGAAATGCAGTGAGTGCTAGAGAGAGGAACGGTTCTCATAAACTGATGCCACCGAAAGTTGATCTTACGCGGAAGGTGTTATTCTGCGGAAATTGCATCCGGGGCATCGCATTAGGTTTCTTGAATTTAAGAAAAGGTGAACCTGTCTTTTTTAAAAGAACACTCGAAACAAGTTCTGATCTTAAAAGAAGGGTTTTGCTTCTCTGTTAAACTGTTTTCTGAAGAGCTAGGCTCTTCCGGCCTTTTTTATTCTTAAAAGATTTATTTGTAGTTTTAATGCTGATCTTTATGCCTTTTAAGCTTTTGATGGTGATGGAAGATAGAAGATTTTTAACATTAGAAAAAAATCATGGCTTCTTATACGGAAATACAAAAGAAAAAATGAGATAAAAAAGGATTAGAAAGGATTTTTTTATGTTATGATTAGAATTATTCTTACTGAATTTTAAGGTATTGCTTTTTCAAATAAATTAATGGCTGGTGTTGTTAGTGTTGGGCACAATATTATTTTCTCTAAAATATAAGTATACCGCCTTTTTATTCCGCAGTATTTCTGTTCCAATTTTTCTGCATTATTTCTGTTCCCATAAAAATCTCTAAGCTTTCATAACTTTATAAAATGTAACTCCACATCGATGTAATAGCGACACTGTTCTCTACAATTCTGTGACACTGTTCTCTATTTCCTAAATGTTTTGTCATCACGACATTCAAATGCGTAATTACCCCTAAACATCACAGAAAGGATCTGCTTACGATATACAAAAAATAGAATTAATGTAGCGGTATATAAATCTACCAATATGGAACTTATATACTAATGTATGCTTTAATAAAAGTTATGTTTACCATTGTAAATAGCAAAGTATATGTAAATGGGGCTATGTACCGTAATAAAATTAGTTTACACAAGGTGGGAACAATGTGCCGGCATACAACAGTGTAAAAATGATAAGTGGAACCTATGTTTACCACTGTTCTTAAGGATATATTTAACTGGAATCTATGTACTGTAGTAAAAAAATTAGTTTACGTATAAGTGGAATCTATGTACCGTAATATAAATTAGTTTACGCAAAAGTGGAATCTATGTACTGTAGAACAAATTAGTTTACTAAGTGGAATCTATGTACCTCAGTATAAATTAATTTATATAAATGGAATTTATGTACCAGGATATGCATGAATTGAACCTATGAACAACGACAAAAAAAAGCATTGTTTCGACAGACACATGTTTAACACAAAATTCTTAGAAATTCTTTTATTAAATTGTTAACATTTGCAATTTTCAAATTTTGAAAAAAGCTCAGTTTACACCTATATCTTCTAAAAAAGGACAGCGCATTTTAATAAACAGAATCGAAACAATGCAAATCAAAAACAATAATCATTCGAAAAGGATTAAATAGAGCTCTTTTACAGTGAAAAATTATTTATTTTCCAGTATTTTCTATTCCAAGTAAATCACTGAGCCCGTTCATAGCTTTATAACATGTAACTTCACATTCATGAATATACATTTCTCCCTATTACAGTTTAAATGCAGAATGATTGCATGAATAACTGTAACGACGCAAATGTGCATGTCTTACCGGAGAAATTTCAAACAATAATAATATTTCCACTAAATGACATGAGTGTCAAGGCATCCAATTGCATAATTACGCCTAAAATTCACCTACGCCATGCGCTATGATAACAAATGGAATCAAAGTACCGGTGATATACATAAGTGGAATCTATGATTCCTTATAATAAAATATACGCATAAGTGGAACTTATGTATTAAGGTATATACATAAATAACTTATGGTTACCATGGTACGTAAAGCGATATATATAAGTAGAGCCTATGTACCGTAATAATATATTAGTTTACATATAAGTGGTATTTAAGTACCTGTATACATAACTGTACGCATAAGTTGAATTTGTGTATCATGGTATATATAAATAAAATTTTTGTTTTTCACTGTACATAGCGGTATATGAAAGGAAGCTATGTACTCTAGTATAAATTAATTTACATGTAAGTGGAATATATGTACCAATGTAGTGTAGATTAATTTATATACATATATAAATAAAAATATCTCTACAGTGATATGTTTAAATGGAATCTATGAAGAACCTCAAAAGCAATGTTTGTCCACATGCATGTTTAACACAAAAAAATCTTGGAAATTCTTTTATTAAATTTTTAGCATTTGCGATATATTCAAATTGTGAGAAACTCAATTCTAACGCTTATATCTTCTAAAAAAAAAGGCAGCCGGGAGTGGGTATAAACAGAATCGAACTAATGCAAATCAAAAATAATAATAGTTCGAAAAGAATGATGGATTAAATAGAGTTCTTTTGAGAGAAAACACAATTTTTATACTCCATAATAAATCCGTCCACCGCAGGGGGAACTGGTAATAATAAAAAACCGGAAGGGCAGTGAGTGCTCGAGAGAGGAATGGTTCTCATAAACTGATGCCACCGGAAGTTGATCTTACGCGGAAGGAAGTGTTATTCTGCGGAAATTGCATCCGGGGCATCGCATTAGTTTCTGATTTAAGAAAAGGCGGAACCTGCGTCTTGCGCGAAAGAACACTTGAAACAAAATTCTTCTTAAAAGAAGGATTTTGCTTCACTGTTAAACTGCTTCCGAGTTAGGCCTTCCGGCCCTTATTGTAAAAGGTTATTTTATTTGTTTTTAATGCTGCTCTTTTTATGCCTTTTGCTTTTGATGGTGATGGAAGATACAAGATTTTTAACATTGAAAAAAATCATGGCTTTTTAATACGGAAATACAAAAGAAAGGAGCAAATGTGATAAAAGGTTTAGAAAAGTTTTTTTTTTTTATTATTAGCATTATTCTTCACTGAAATTTAATTTATTGTTTCTTCAAATAAACTAATGGCTGTTGTTCTTAGTATAGGGCACAATGTTATTTTCTCTAAAATATAAGTATACCTGTCTTAAAAATTACAACTTTACTAAGATGCATGTTTAGTAAAAGAATCCCTTCGAATTCCTTTTGCCAAATTTTTTAGCATTTGAGATTTTCAAATTGTGAAAGAGAATATGAGATTAGCGCTTACATCTTCTAAAAGTGGACGTCCATGTTGTTTTTAACAGACAACTTAATAACATTAACCATAACTTTATAACACGTAACTCCACTTTGATATTGGTACTTCTCCTTTGCAGTTCATATTTAAAACATTTGCACGATTAACTAACACGAAAAAGAATGCATGTTTTACCGGAGAAATTTCAAATAATAGTAATAAAAATATTTCCACTAAATGACAGGGTTATCAAAACATCCAAAAGCGTAATTAAGCCTAAACTGTCACAAATATCATGCGCTCTGGATAAACAAAAATAGAATCAATGTACAGGTGATATACATAAGTGAAATTCCATGCTTCTGTATACATATGTATGCATAAGTGGAACCTATGGCCACTGGTATACATAAATAGAATTAAGTTTAACATGGTACATAACGGCATATTTAAGTGGAAAATTTGGGTAATAAAAATAATAAAAATAAGTTTTCCAATAAGTGGAACCTATGTAGAGTGGTACGTGTAAATTAAATTATGTATCGTGGTATACATAAATAGAACTTTTGTTTAACACTCTACCTCACTGAGTATATGCAAAAATGGAACCTATGCTACCCACAGTATAAATAGTTTATATAACGAAATCTACCGCAGTATAGTAGATTAATTTATATATACATAAATGAAAGTGCTCTGTATCATGACATGCATAATTGAAACCTATGCACAACATCAAAAAAAGCGATGATCTTTATCTAGAGACTATGTTTACCCCAAAAAAATCCTTAGAGATTTTTTAATTAAATTTTTTAACATATGCGATCTTCAAATTGGGAAAACTGCAAAATTATCTTCAATAAAGGACAGTCGCATTGTTATAAACAGAAATCAAAAAATAATGCAAAATCAAAATAATAATAATTTCGAAAAAAGAATGATGGATTAAATAGAGTACTTTTTCAATGAAAAACACACTTTTTATACTTCATCATGAAATCCATCCACTGCAGGGGAAAGAAAAAAAACGGTAATAATAAAACCGGAAATGCAGTGAGTGCTCGAGAGAGGAATGGTTCTCATAAACCGGATGCCACCGGAAAGTTGATCTTACGCGGAAGGAAGTGTTATTCTGCGGAAATTGCATCCGCTCGGGGCATCGCATTAGGTTTCTGGATTTAAGAAAAGGCGGAACCTGCGTCTTGCGCGAAGACAACATTTGAAACACATTCTGGCCTTAAAAGGAGGGTTTGCTTCGTTGTTAAACTTCTTCGAGCTAGGCCTTCCGGCCTTTATTGTAAAAAGATTTATTTGTAGTTTTAATGCCTTTTTGCTTTTGATGGTGATGGAAGATGAAGATTTTAACACTAAAGAAAAAAAATCATGCCTCTTAATACGGAAATACTGAAAAAAGCAAATGAGATAAAAGGCTTAGAAGGAATTTTTATGATATTATTAGAATTATACTTCACTGAATTTTAAAGTATTGGTTTTTCAAAATAGATGTTAGTTGTTGTTGTTGTTGTTGTTAGTGTTAGGCACAATGTTATTTTCTCTAATACTAAAAGTGCATCTCTTAGAAATTTCTCAGCATTTCTTTTCCAATTTTTCAACAGTATTTTTTCCTCATAAAATCACTGAGCTGTTCATAACTTCATAACGTGTAAGTTCTCTTTGATGAACAGACACTTCTCCCTATTGCAATTTAAAAAGTAGAACATTTGCATGAGTAACTAACAACACAAATATATATATATTACCGGATAAATTTTAAATAATAATAATAATAGTAATAATCACAATAATCATAATTCTACTAAATTACATGGTTGTCAATGATATCCAAATACGATATGGCCTCTAAAACTTTTCAGAAAGCATGGACTATGATACACAAAAATGGAATCAATGTACCGGTGATATACATAAATGGAATCTATGTATTGGTATGCATATATGTGGATCCTATGTACTGAGGTGTGTACATAATAGAAAAGTTTTCCGCGGTACATATCGATATAAATAAGTTGAACCCATGTACCGTTATAAAAATTAGTTTGCATGTAAAGTGGAACCTATGCACAGTGGTACGCATAAGGGATATACTATGGTATACATAAATAGGTCTTATGTTTACCACAGTGCATAGCAGTTTATGTAAATGGAGCCCATGCACCACTATAAAAATTATTTTTTACATAAAAGGGAACTTATATACCGGTATACATAAGTGTACCCAAAAATGCAACCAATCTACCATAGCAAACATATAGAAGTTAAGTTTACCATTTTTAAATAGCTATAAATGTAAGTGTAACCTATGTACCTTGATATGCATAAATACAACCTGTGCACAACTTAAAAAAAGCAATGTTTGGCCAGATACATGTTTAACACACACAAAAAAACCTTCAAATTGTTTTAATAAATTTTTTTAATATTTGAGATTTTCAAATTGTGAAAGAAAATGGCACCTTTGCTTTTAAATCTTCTTGGAACATTTTGATATATTGACTAACCAACTTGAAAATCTTAATTAAATAATTTAGAAAAGCATAATTTGGCAAACCTTCTACGACTTTTGTTCTTTCAAAAGGGGAATAACAAAAATCTCATCAACAAATTACTATAGTAACGTTTGCCAATATATTGTAATCCCGCTCAGAATAATCAAACATTACTGTTGAAAACGTTTTCTTAAAATAAAACCATCAGTATAATTACAAATCGAGTGGTCATTTTCTTCAAAGCCATTAGAAAACTAGAAATGATGATTAAATGGATCACTTCGTCTTCTTCAATGCAGCAACAGTCTCATGGTGGGCCAAGGCCATCTGCCGGCTAGCAGATTCCAAAACATGCTATTTTCTTTTTGCGGGTACGGTTGTCAGCACTACGCCCCCGCTCTACAGTCATATTAGACTGGATTCACTTTTTAGTGGATTCCGAACCACTGCAAATAACTATGGCACCGCCGGACTGGAATCCGAAACCTGCGGCACTAAACGCCACTAAACTATTAAGTTCTATACGCTAAATGAATCACTAATATTCTCAAATCTATGGGTGCTATATATATTTACTAAAATGTATGGCTATATATTAGGCGCTCAAATATATGGGCTATATATCGCTGCATTTATCACGACATTTTTGCTAAGTTGGCCGCATTTTAAATTTTTAGTGTAATAAATGTTCCAATGTCAAACTTCTAAGTAAGAAAATTTCCTTTGTCATGATAAATCAAACTAACAAACAATTATATATATATATATATATATATATATATATGTTATCAAAAAATTCTAATTATTATGTTAATTTATTAAAATGACATAATATTTTACAATAATTGTTAATTTTTTTTTTTTACTTGTTTATGGACCACATAGATACAAAAAAAAAATATACAAATAATATAATAAAAATATACTAACATATAAATATACTATACTTATACCTTAATATATGATAAATAAGAATACTTCACGAAAACCTTACTATTTTTTTTAAAAAAATCCAAAATCCGTCATAAGTACAAAATATGTTTTATAAAACATCAAAATTTGCTCTCTAAGATAAATGTATCATAGAATATTCAACGTGATAAAATATGATATATGGTAAAATATATGTCTGTATGTACTTTTCTTATAAGGATTCCGCCATTGGTGAATAATGATGTACCCAATGTTAGTAATAGTCACACTTTCATGAATGTTAAACATTACAAACATCCAGATTTTTTTACCAGGACAAAGCTTTACTTTTTTTAAGAATAATATTCAGACATATTTGAATATATTTTGTATATGTCTTCGTATGAGTGCTTATAGACTTGTTTAAGTTTAACCATGAGCTTTCAGATGTTTCTAAAAATATGTACTGGATTCTTAATACTAAAATTTGATGTTTAAAGTTAAAAAAGTAATGTAGAAATAAACCTTAGACGAACCTATGTTTAGTTACTTCTAACGCCAATGGCCATACCATGCTGAATATACCGGTTCTCGTTAGATCACCGAAGTCAAGCATCATTGGGCGCGATCCCGTAGGTCACGGTCTCCTATGACTGTAAGAGCGTCACGGAGCCAAAGTCAGACTTCTACCTACGGTGCTCCATCACAACAGAAGCTGCTTCCTTCCCTTCAATCATGAGTACGTATGGGCTCGTGGGCTTGGCCAGCCAAGTGGGAGAAGAAACAACAACAACAACACTTCTAACCTTTATTAAATATTTATTCAAAATAAGGAATTTTTTAAAAATAGTTTAATATATATTTAGAAATATTTTAATAGCTAATTTTTTTAAATGGAATTAAAAGTAATTAAATACATTTAAATTTGGATTTACAAACTAAATTATTTCACTTCCAATCATATTTAAGGCAACAGCAATTATTTCTTCTGCAAATTTAAAATTACAAAATAGATTCTAAATCTAAATTGAAATTTTGTTTATTATCTTGTATGAACATGATATTGCCCTTGTTAGAGGTCAATGGCATCTCTAAAAAGTCAATCATAAAATAAAAAATAAAGAATCAGTTTGATCCGCATAGTTGAAATGGCATTGTTATGGTATATAGATATATATATTAATTTTTATCCATGTGATATAAAAAATTGAAATCCTTTCATGAATTTCAATTTATCATGTGTGAACAAATTTTTTGCTAGACGAATGCACAAGGGAGTATATCATTGTTCAATAATCCAATAAATGTATGTAGTAATTGATCAGAATACTACTAGAATCAGAGTATAGATTTCTGCTTGTTTATTTGGTGGGTTTTTCCCCTTACAGTTTTCGCCAAGTTCCGTCCTAAACAAACAAAATGATCGCGGAGGTTACAAAATATTACGGTTTTGTCGATTCCATTTGGCGCTGAAAAGACACTTGGAGAAATTGGAACCCTAAAGTGCAGAATCCCCTGAAGGACAATACAATTCAATAGCGACAGGAATATAAAAAAAATCTTAATAATTTTAGAAATTTATGAAGAAGCAATTGTTCAAATACTGCAAAAAGTACTATAAAATTCAGATGCAGAGAAGTCTGTTAAGGGATGGTTAAATTAATTTTTTATAAACATGAACTTATACTAGCCATTATTTTGAGGGTATTGAAACAATCTATTTATATTTTGGAGCCTTTAAATAAAATTCTCATTTAAGATTCTTTGGTGTGTGCCTTTAATTGGAATCAAATTCGCCATGAAAATAGCGGACTGATGGCCAATAGACTAGTGTTCTGTCCGTTGGTACCACAAGGCTTCAAGTTCTAATCCTGCCGTAGGCATGGATATTTGTGAGTGGTTCGAAATACACGTTAAACTGTAGGTCTCGGTTTAATTGGATCAAAGTGTGCACAAAATGACGGTGGAGTGGCAAATCAAACCAAGCCATGAAAAATAAGTATATAAACGCCATCTAAAAATACTTTTAGCAATATTAACCAAATTCGATTAAGAATTACATGGAATCTTGATAAATTTTTCTCAACTTAAAAAATCAATAAGCAGCTATTAAAATCGATGCCTCAAAAAGGGAGGATGAAAAATCGATAGGCAATCGAATACACCCAAAATTTGAGAACGAGGGAGAAAACTGCTTTCATGATGAAAGTAAGTATCTGCTCAACAAATACTTATCAACTTCATAAATTTTCTTTTAAAGAATACAAAATAACATCTGGCTCATTTTTCAAGCCAACTGAAGAAAATTATATTTTTGGTATGTGCAAGATACTTGCCATTAGGTGGCTTAATCTTTTAAACATGGAGTAATTAAAAAACAAGAAATAACACAGAAATTATAATTTACGATAATTTAATGTTGCTGTGTCTATTTTTTCTGCATTGGAATCAAATTGCCCATGCAAAATCAGAATATCCAATAGGTTTTAAGAGAAATAAAGAGAAACCTTCGAAATATGATTAGGAATATGAACCCATTTGATTTTCGATTAAAGATAGCCTCAAGACGTTTCACTAACAAAATAATAATAAACATCGTTTGAAAATCGATATACTTCATCGGGTAATAATCAGTATCGGATAATGATAAAAATAAGTATCTTCTCGACCAAAGTTTATCAACTTTATAATTAATTTTTTTAAAAAGGAATATAAAATAACATCTGAATCATTTTTTAATGCAATTAAAGAAAATTTTCTTTTTGTTATGTCCAATGTACTTGCCATTATGTGGCTTAATTTTTAAGCATTGTACAACTAAAAAAAAAAAACTAGCATAAAAATTGTGATTTATAATAATTTAATGTTTGCAGTGTCTATTTCATCTAAATTGGAATCAAATTCTTCATGCAAAATGAGAATACCAGATAGATCTTAAGAAAAACCTCCGAAATATGATTAGAAATATCAACCCATTTGATTTTCGATTAAAGATAACATAAAGACACTTCACCAACATAATAATATTACTAAACAATACAAAAACAAACGTTAAATTGATATAATAAAAATTATAATTCATAATAATTTAATATTTGCAGTATCTATTTCTTCTGCATAGGAATCAAATTCTCCATGCAGAATGAGAATACCCAATAGAACTTAAGAAAAATCTCCGAAATAGGATTACCAATATTAACCTATTTCTATTAAAGATAGCATCAAGACGTTTCACCAACGTAATGATATTAATAAACATCGATTTAAAATCGATACACTTCATTCGAGCGCGAGGAAGAAAATCGATATGCAATCACAGCCATCCCAAAAAAGAAGCAGAAAATTGCTCCGAGATCCAAGAAAGCGGCGACAGAAGATCATCGAAACGATAACCATCTTTCCGAATGGACCGAAATCAATAGAGAGCAAAACATGAAACATCATCTTTCATGGGGCAGAGAGAGCTGATCTCAGCGGATCCATCGATTCTATGGGCCCCATTGTGGCACTTTCTTTACCCGGGCACGTTAGATGAGGTTCAAAACCTCCCTCTTTTTTATTGCTATTCTCGTCTTTTTTTCTCCGTGTATGAGGTGCTTGCTCAAAGTCGTGCCCCTGTTTGTGTTTGAATTTCTGCAGATATCTCTTTTATGGAGATGGTTGGAGCAATATCCATAATTTTGTTTTGCTTGAGTTTCTTTATTGGAAAAGTGTATGTTTTTTTATGGTTCGGTGTATAAAAGGATGGCGCCATAACTTTTAGAGGAACACCTGTTCTTTTATGGTGTGAGGAAATGATAAAATTTTGAAGACCTATTTAGATATTGTTGTTGTAATTATTTACAAAAATAATTTTAATCCCTTTCCTTCTTAAGTAGCCGTCGATGGCTTAAAAAATTAATTTTTGTCAATTATATCATTGTATTAAAATTCATTTTAACTCATTCTTGAAAGAATTTTTTATATGCCCATATATGTAATAAATTGAATTAAAATGTATATGCTGATCTAGTCAATGGCCATAACTAGACTTAGACATTAGAGATGTTTCGGTTTACAAGAGTTCACGCCAATCGATTGTGAATTGATTCCTTGATATGAATTCTCACGTTTTTCCCTTCTGAACTTGAAAATGAATACCTAAATATCGTATGGGTGGTTTGAAGAGAAATTAATTGTCAATTTGAGAATTTCTTTTGATAAGATTAAATCAAGACGTTTCACCAAACTAATAATATTAATAAACATCGATTAAAAATCGACATAATAAAAAAATATAATTTTTAATAGTTTAATGTTTGTAATGTCTATTTCTTCTGCATTGGAATCAAATTCCCCATGCAAAATGAGAATGTCCAATAGACAACCAAAATATCAACCCATTTGATTATCGATTAAAGTTAGCATCAAGACGATTTACCATCATAGCATCAAGTCGATTCACCATTAAATCAGACAAAATAATATTTAATAAACGATGACGATAGTATTAAGACTAAATAATATTTAATAAACGATGACGATAGTATTAAGACTAAATAATATTTAATAAACATCGATTAAAAATTGATACACTTCATCGGATCGACATATATATAACCATCTTTCCGAATGGACAGAAATCAATGGAAAGCAAAACATGAAACAGCATCTTTCGTCGGGCAGAGAGCTGCTCTCAGCGGATCCATCGATTCTATGGGCCCCATTGTGGTACTTTCTTTACCCGGGCACGTTATATGAGGTTCGAAACCTTCCCCCTTTTTTTGTTACTATTCTCGTCTTTTTCTCCGGGATAAGGTGCTTGTTCAAAGTCGTGCCCCTGTTTGTGTTTGAATTTCTGAGGATATCTCTTTTATAGAGATGGTCGGAGGAATCTATAATTTTGTTTTGCTTCAGTTTCTTTTATTGGAAGTGTATGTTTTTATGGTTCGATATATAAAAGGAGGGCGCCATAACCTTTAGAGGAACACCTGTCCTTTTATTGTGTGTTACGTTGTGAGGAAATAATAAAATTTTGAAGATATGATCAATAGAAACCAGGCCTATCTAATAATAAACCAGCCAGGAAACCAAATTTATTTACATATCTTTAAATGTAATTATTTACAAAAATACTTTCAATCTCTCCCATTCTTAATTATTCTACGATGGCTTAAAAAATGCATTATTTTTGTCAATTATATCCTTATATTTAAATTTATTTTAGCTCATTAATAAAATTTATTATTTACTTATTAATTATTTACTATTTATTTACTAATTATTTAATAAATTGAATTAAATGTATGTAATAATATATTCAGGGGTCACATGGCCGAGTGGCTAGCAATGTGGAACTCGGTGCCACAAGTTTCGATTTCGAGTTCCGGCAGTGACATGGATGTTTGTAGTGGTTCGGAATCCACTTTAAACCGTAGTTCTAGGTACAACATTGTCGTAGAGCGTTGACAAGGTATTGTTACTCCGTGTCCGTAGCTTATCTTCAAGCTACGCTCACCTCCTGAGTAGTGCTAAGTAAGTAACGTCAGTGCAGCGCTTGCCTTAAGGCATCCCCGACAACTGTCTAAGTGTTTTCCAGCTGCATTATAACAAAAAAATAACATACTGGCAATCAGGTGATTTAATGAATTAGTCTGTTAAACATTGTGTAACTGAAAAAGCAAGAAATAGCATAAAAATTATAATTTATAATAGTTTAATGTTTGCAGTGTCCATTTCTTCTGCATTGTAATCAAATTCTCCATGCACAATGAGAATACCCAATAGATATTAAGAAAATTACCATTAAGAAAAATACGCATTTCAACTCATCAGCTCCTCAACCCCATCAACGTTTCAGTAACATAATAATATTAATAAACATCGATTTAAAATCGATATGCAATCACACACATCCTTCAAAGGAAGATGGGGGTAAAAAATGGTACTCCATGCTAAAAGTAAGACTGTGTTTAGACTATGTTAAACTACGTTTATCAAATTTAATTTTCAATTTCATTCACCAATTAATTTTCTTAAAAGGAATATAAAATAAAATCAGAATCATTTTCAAGAAAACAGAAGAAAATTATGTTTTTGGTATGTCCAACTTTACTTGCCATTAGGGGAATTTAATGATTTATTCTTTAAAACACTGTAACTAAAAAAAACAACAACCATATAAATTATAATTTATAATAGTTTAATGTTTGCAGTGTTTATTTCTTCTGCATTGGAATCAAATTTTTCTAAGCAAAATGAGAATACCCAATATCAACCCATTTGAATTTCGATTAAAGATAACATCAAGACGTTTCTCCAACGTGATGATATTAATCAACATCGATTAAATATCGATATACTCATCGGAGCGCGAGGAAGAAAAATCGATATGCAATCACATACATCCCGAAAAGGAAAAAAGGGGCCAGAAAATTGCTCCAAGATCAAAGAAAGCAGCGACAAAAAGTTTATGGAAATGATAACCATCTTTCCGAATGGACCGAAATCAATAGAAAGCAAAACATGAAATGGCTTCTTTCATCGGAGAGAAAATGTAAAATAACACCTGAATCATTTTTCAAGACAATTGAATTGAAGGAAATCATGCTTATTGTTATAACTTAATCTTTTAAATAATATGTGATTTAAAAAAAAAAAAAAGAAGTAGCTTCAAAATAATAATTTAATGTTTGCATTGTCTATTTCTTCTGCATTGTAAATCAAATTCTTTATACAAAATGAGAATGACCTATAGATCTTAAGATAAACCTCCGAAATATGATTAGCTATATATCAACCCTTTTGATTTTCGATTAAAGATAGCATCAAGACGTTTCACAAACATAATAATATTACTAAACATCGATTAAAAATTGATACACTTTAACGGCGCGCGAGGAAGAAAATCGATATGCAATCACAGACGTCCAAAAAATGGAAGAAGGGGACAGAAAATTGCTCCAAGAACAAATAAAGCATCTGCTGAAAATGTTTATCAACTTCATAATTAATTTTCTTAAAATGAGCGCAAAATATCATCTGAATCACTTTTCAAGACAACTGAAGAAAAATTATTATTATTATTTTTTTGTGATGTCCAATATATTTGCCATTAAACATTGTGTAACTAAAAAAAAACAAGAAATGGCATAAAAATTTATAATATATACCGATTCAATGTCTGCAGTGTCCATTTCTTCTGCATTGGAATCAAATTCTCCGTAAAAAAGGAGAATATCCAATAGTTCTTAAGAAAACTTCAGAAATATGATTAGCAACATCAATCCCCCACCCCCATCAATGTTTCACTTCCATTATTATTTTAGATTTTTTTGATACGTCCAATATACTTGCTTATTAGGTAATATAATTTTTTAAACATGGGATATCTAAAAAAACAATAAATTGCGTAAAAATTATAATTTATAACAATTTAATGTTTGATCTATTTCTTCTGCATTTGTATCAAATTTTATATGCAAAAGAATACCCAATATCAACCCATTTGATTTTCGATTAAAAGATCGCATCAAGACGTTTCACCAGCATAAAAATATTTAATAAACATCGATTCAAAATCGATACACTTCATCGGAGCTCGATGAAGAAAAATCGATATGCAATCACAGACGTCTTAAAAAGGCAGCAGAAAATTGCTCCAAGATCAAAGAAAGCGGCGACAGAAGCTCATGGAAACGATAACCATTTTTCCGAATGGACCGAAATCAATAGAAGGCAAAACATAAAAACATCTTTCATCGGGCGGAGAGAGCTGCTCTCAGCGGATCCATCGATTCTATGGGCCCCATTGCGGCAGTTTCTTTACCCGGGCACGTTAGATGAGGTTCAAAACCTGCCCCCTTTTATTACTATTCTCGTCTTTTTCTCCGGGTATGAGGTGCTTGTTCAAAGTCGTGCCCCTGTTTGTGTTTGAATTTCTGAGGATATCTCTTTTATGGAGATGGTCGGAGGAATCCATAATTTTTGTTTCGCTTCAGTTTCTTTATTGGAGGTGTATGTTTTCTTTTATGGTTCGGTGTATAAAAGGATGGCGCCATAACTTTTAGAGGAACACCTGTTCTTTTATGATGTGAAGAAATAAAATTTTTGGAGATATGATTATCTATTTAAATATCTAAATGTAGGAATGAGGCAGAAACCTTCATTATAAAAAGTAAGTTACTGAAAGCCAATGTTTATCAACTACAGAATTAATTTCTTAAAAGAATATAAAATAACATGTCAATAATTTCTCAAGACAATTCAAGGAAAATTATGCCTTTTTTTGGTATGTCAAAAGTACTTGACATTGTATATCTTAATCTTTTAAATAATGTGTAACTAAAAAGAAGCAAAAAGTAGCATAAAAAGTTATAATTTATAACAATTTAGTGTGTATTTCTTCTGCATTGGAATCAAATTCCCCTGCAAAATTCCCCTTAGATGGTTTAAAAATTCATTTTATTTTTTTGCTAGTTATATCTTTATATTTAAATTTTTTTTAGCTCGTTATTGAAATAATTTGTATATGGTGAATTATGTAATAAATTGAATTAAACGGTATGGATTAATCAATTCAATGAGACTAGACTATGGCATTAACGTTGTTTTGGCATTAAAAATTATCTCGTCAATCCGTTGCTAATTTATTGAGATGAATCTTTGTATAAAAGGATGCCGCCATAACTTTTAGAGTAACACCTGTTCTTTTATGGTGCGAAGAAATAAATTTTGGAGACATGATTATCTAAAAATATCGGAATAAAAGAATGAGGCAGAAAACTTCATGGTAAAAGTAAGTTTCCGCTTAGCCAATGTTTATCAACTTCAGAATTAATTGTTTAAAAGGAATATGAAATAACATCTCAATAATTTCCTCAATTCAAGACAATTGAAGGAAATTATGCTTTTGGTATGTCAAAGTACTTGACATTATATAACTTAATCTTTTAAATAATGTAACTAAATAGAAGTACCATACAAATTATAATTTATAACAATTTAGTTTGTATTTCTTCAGCATTGGAAACAATTCTTCATGCAAAATGAGGATACGCAATAGATCTTAAGAAATCATCCGAAATATGATTAGTAATATCAACCCATTTGATTTTCAATTAAAGATAGCATCAACCAACCAACATTTTTACCATTTAACCAACATAATAATATATAATAAACATCGACTAAAAATCGATATACTTCATAGTAAGAAAATCGATACGTAATTAAATACATCCAAAATCTGAGAATTATGCAGAAAACTACTTCAAGTATCTCCCTCTACCAACCTTTATCACCTTCATAATTAATTTTCTTAAAAAGAATATAGAATTTAAGTTTTTTATATATCCAATGTACTTGTCACTACTTAATCTTTTAAAAAATTGCTTAGCTTAAAAAAAAAGCAGAAATAGCATAAAAGTTATAATTTATAATAATTTAATATTTGCAGTGTTTAGTACTTCTGCATTGGAATCAAATTCTCCATGCAAAAATGAGAATACCCAATATATCTTAAGAAAAACTTCCGAAATATGA
This sequence comes from Caerostris extrusa, assembly GCA_021605095.1. Taxonomy (NCBI): domain Eukaryota; kingdom Metazoa; phylum Arthropoda; class Arachnida; order Araneae; family Araneidae; genus Caerostris; species Caerostris extrusa. The sequence goes on along the minus strand of BPLR01009891.1, from coordinate 111,466 downwards.
TTACCAATACGATAATACGATTAGCAATATCAACCCATTTGGTTTTCGACTAAAGGTAGCATCAAGACGTTTCACCAACATAATATTTAACAAACTTCGATTAAAAATCGATACACTTTATCGGAACTCAACGAAGAAAATCGATGTGCGAATTACAGGCATCCTAAGATGGAAGCAGAAAATTGCTCCAGGATCAAAGAAAGCGGCGACAGCAGCTCATCGAAACGATAACCATCTTTCCGAATGGACCGAAATCAATAGAAGGCAAACATGAAACGGCATCTTTCATGGGGCAGAGAGCTGCTCCTCAGCGGATCCATCGATTCGATGGGCCCCATTGTGGCACTTTCTTTACCCGGGCACGTTATATGAGGTTCGAAACCTTCCCCTTTTTTATTATTACTATATGTTCAAAGTCGTGCCCCTGTTTGCGTTTGAATTTCTGCGGATATCTCTTTATGGAGATGGTTTGGAGGAATCCATAATTTTGTTTTGCTTCAGTTTCTTTATTGGAGGTGTATGATTTTTTTATGGTTCGGAATATAAAAGGATGGTGCCATAAAGTTTAGAGGAACACCTGTTCTTTTAGAGTGTGAGAAAATGATAAAATTCTCAAGATAATGATTACCTATTTAGATATTGTTAAATGTAATTATTATTCACAAAAAATAATTTCAATCCCTTTCTTTCTTAAAACTAAATGGCTTAAAATAATTTATTATTTTTCTCAATTATATCAATATATATTTAAATTTATTTGGCCAATCACTGAAAGTATTTTTTATGTTTAAAATAATGAAATAAATTGAATTAAATTGTAATTATTATTACATTTTAAGGATTTAATATAATGATGTATTAATGATTAATTATTTTAATGATTTATTTTTATTTTTATAATTTCATTCGATATTAAAGCGCTTGAATCAATCAATGAGAATTTATTCCTTGAGGTGAATTCACGGGTTTTTCCTAGGTACTTCACCAGACCATGAATACCTGGATGTCATATCTGTCTGCAGAGATGTCTTGCAGAGAAATTAATTGTCCAATTGAGAGTTTCTTTTAATATCATTTTTTTTCAATTTCTTTTCCGGTTAATTAATTACAACATATGGATATTTTAGATTTGATAATTTTAAATTATTCACATTGGTACATTATATTTAATTCCGAGGTATTGAATTCCTAAAATTGAGCTTTTCTAATTAAATCAGGAAAAAAAGTCCCAATACACTTATGATAACTAATACGAAACAGAAATTTCAATCTTATTCAACCTATTCTTATTCAACCAATTCTTATTTCAACCAATTCTTAAATGAATGAGCATTTAATTGCAAAACATTTTGGTCGTAAATGGGCAAATTAATGACATATATCGTGAATATCTATTTGGCACTTACATATCGACAGCATTTCACCACTACATTACTACTTCCTGTTGACTTCTCTTATCGGAGAAAGAAATTCACTCTATGTCATTTTTTTCCCTGGTGCAGATTTGACATTAGCTTTGTCAGTGGTATTTGAGTTCGTGCTTTCCGACTCTTGAAATCCGGTTACAGGTAGGACGCTCCTACCTGTAGTTGCTCTAATGCAGCTGTCAATAAGAGACAGTTAATATTTGTGTCATTAGCAAGGGTTGCACCACTGTTACTTATTTAGTACTACCCAAGGGGCTCGTGTAGCTTGAAGATATGCTACGGTCGATATGCGATATTCGATATGCAGTAACACTACCCCGCAACGCTCTGCAATCCTATTAAACCGGGACATGTACATAGCCCTGAATGACCAAGTATCTAGCGCTCTGGCGCTCGGTGCCACAGGCTTCGGGTTCAAGTTCCGACGATGCCATGGATGTTTGTTGTAGTTCGGAATCCACTTTAAACCGTAGTTCCTAGTCTAATAGGATCATAGAGCGTTGTCTTCAGGTTTGGTTTGGTTTGTCACTCTACGGTCATCTTGTACAAACGGCGCTAAACAGACAGGAAATTACGGTTTAAAGTGAATTCCGAACCACTACAAACATCCATGGCACCACCGGAACTCGAACTCGAAACCTAGGGTACCGAGAACCAGAGCGCTAGGCACTCTTACCTATTGTAAACATGATTTTATACGATTCTGTTTATTCGTAGTGTTTTCTTAAATTTAAAAGCCTTTTGCGATTACCATTAAAGTGTTTCAGGGTCTTTAAAAACAAAATTGACTTTCTCGATAGATTCTTTTTTATTGAACAAGAAAATATCTGAAAGCTGCAGTATATTTATTTTTCATGAATTTCTGTTTTTTAAAGAATGCTTTGTACCTTTAGAATACGGAATGGGCTGTATCTTGGACTTTAAGCTTTAAACTCTTATTTCAAATAGCAAATTTCATGGCTTAAAACATAAATAAAATGTATTTAATTATATTAACAATTTAAAAGGGATAGGTATGTCATGCAGTTACAATTATGTTAGAACAGATGATTTCTAATAAGCATTAATCAGATATCTGAATATGTATATAATATACTGCGATAACAAAGAAAAATATAAAACAAACTTGACATCTCAGAATCATGCTGGTCCACAATTCTCTAGCCCAACTCATTCCCTGTGCACATGACACAATTGTTGGTAAAGTAGGGCTTTTTCTAAAATAAGGTTCATTTAACTCACCGTTATATCATCACCTGTTCTGATGATGATATAACAGTAAGGATGGGGATCCTGGGCATCAAAAAGATTAAACTTTTACACCATGGTGAGACATCAGGGGGTAACTGCTAATAAGGCTCTTCCTTGAGTGTCCGCACTACCAATGTTGGCTTTGTCCTAGTCCAGGGAGGGGACAAACATTTTTGGTCATGGGCCAAAAATCGAAAAAAAATGTCTGGCTAAATTTTTCTAAAATTTTAAAAACAATATACAAGTATTACAGTTTAAATATATTAATGAGATGAATGAAATTGAGATTTCATTTTTAAAAGTTCCTTATAGTGAGGTTCGAAGTGAGATTTACTGATTCTAAGGAACGAGGCTAAATGCTCATTTGTCAGTCATAATTGAAAACAATAAGGTTCATAATTGAAAACACTTGTTTACATATATAAGATGAAGCAAACATAGCACTGATTTTCTGGGCGTCAGATATTAAATTTGGAAAACTTACTTTCGATAATGGTTTGTAAAACTTTAACTTGTTGACGCCAATCTACAACAATAAATAACAAAGAACTTCCGCTTTTAACACTTTACCAATTGAAAGCTGTCTGTGCTTGTTATTTCCGTTGATTTATGTTTTGTAGAACAAAAATAGAGAATGTAAAAAGATCTCCAGTCCTTTGAAAAAAAGGAAGACAAAAATAATATTTAATCAAAGCAGAAAAGTAGAAGGGTGTATAATATATAAATATATATTTCTTTTAATTTGCCTCGGACCGACAAATTAAAATTCTATCCGCGGGCCGGATAGAATCTTCCGGCGGGCCGTAGTTGGCCTATCCCTGCCCTAGTCAATGGCTCTCTCATTTTCTAGTGCAGGGGTCCTCTACTGGGTACCTTTCTTCTTCCGGACTTGCCAGCGCTTCATTACGGGGATGGCCCTGTCACTTTCTCTCTCTGCTACTTCTCCACTGTCTTCTGTCTCTCCTTCCATTCTTTTTTCGATGAATTAGATTTTCTTTCGATTCTTTCTCCAACACCCTTTTCAGACCACCACTCCCTTTCACTCATATTACCCTTCACCACACGCCCTGCACTTATTCGCCAGATTGTCCTCATAAAATACGCCCCTGGCCATATGGGTCTTTTCATAGTGGGGTGAATGCCGGCACCTAATCAGATCGAAGACATGGCTAGTCCTTTTTGTACATTTTTTCCCAAAACATGTGCTTATCAACCCATAGCCACCAAAGCAATCTTTTTCCGTTCGGAAGGGACACTTCATCAATAAATACTGAAGCAGAGGTAACTTCACAAATTTTAGCTGTTTTAATAAACTTTCGCTCTTGACCATTTGATGCTTTGAAATTTCTTAAGACCTCTCCAATTGAAACACCGCACAAAGATATCACTTTCATTCGCAGACCTATTTTATAAAAGACCTGTTTCCATTTGAAACTGATCATTTCTTTCAATTCCTTCTATTAGCTCACACTCTCCCTATATATATCTTGTTCAAATTTTCAATCGTTCATAAAATACTTTTTATTCGTCCACTCCAGTTCAAATACATTTGTTTTGAATTTGTAATGGAGGACACTTGATGTTAATACATTTTTTTCAAATACTAATTGATTAATTAAATTTAATTAATTAATTTTAGTTTTTTTAGATTTAAGTTGCTTGTATCTGCCAATAGATGGCGCCAGATAAACTTAAAAAAATGAATGAAAATTATTTATAAAGGACTTTCTGCAATAAAGTGAAAAAAAAAAAGTTGGAATTGACTTTAAAAATTTTTTTTTTTTTTTGTATTACTTGCTTTTGAATATATCGGATTCGCATCCTGTAAGGGCTAGTGACCACTATGCACACCATTCCAACAAACAAAAATATGCCACAGCAAATGAATTATATAATGAATACAAACAATTTTACCGTAATACAAAAATATATATATAAATACATACTGACACGACAAAACATCATGGTATAGAATTAAAACTTTTCATTAACCATATTTTTGTATTATTTTATTCAATTCAGCGTGAGAAGATTTAAGCAGAAAAATAAAAATACTTTTTATATTTTTAATGTTGTTAAAAAGAAAACCATTGAAGTTTGGCTTTCAGACTTATTCCAGAACAAAGAAAATTTAATGCCTTATCACAATTAATGCGATGAAGATTAATGTTGGTATATGTTAGTAAAGTAAAAAAAAAAAAGGATTATACTGAAACCGCATCTACTTGCAAGACTAACAACTATCAATATTACTTTAACAAAAATTATTCCAGCAAAACTTATTGTGAGGAATGAAAAAATTTCTCAGACTGCAACAAATTCAAGGATAAAACAATTATTCTTCCCTTGTCAGCTTGACAAAAGAAGGCAAAATTTCACTAAAAATAATTAATTCTGTTATAAATCTTTCAAAAGACAAACTTTTATTTGAACAAACGCCCTAATTGTTCTAATCATGAATTAATTCTTTAAATAAATAAAATTTTTATTTTCCAGAAGATCTGTTATTTATGAGTCATTATCTTCAAAATGATTCTTAACAATATAATGGGTATCTAAAATATTTCTGCCAAATTTAAAGGCAGGTACTGAAGTAAACCTATTTCATAATGGAATGTATGCCACTAAAATTTGTGTATGTTAATGTCTTACAATTTAGCCGTTGTTCATGGATTGTCATACATTAGCAAAGTGGCAGAAAACTCATATTTCTAGCAGCAACTGAAATTTTGGCCTTAGATCTTGATTGTACTCAATGATACTTTCGTAAATCATATTCCTAAGATGCTTCCAGAAGAAGAAATCTATGCATGTCATATCAGGCGATTGTGATGGCCAACCCGTCAACCCGTATTGGAAATAATTCCATTAAAAATGGAATTGTGGTAATTTCTAATATTCCTGCCTGAAACTCCATCATACATTCATGTGCGAATAGTTGAAGAGATATTGGAAAGAAGTTTCTGCAAGATATCCCTTGAACGGTTCCACTTTTGATTACACTTCCATACATAAAATTATGTCGACAGGTGAATGTGTGAGTAATAGATGGTAATAAGGATCTCTGTATCAGGACATCTTGGCATTGTGTACCATAGCTCATGTGCTCGAAACTGGAATTTCGAGTACCAAAACCAGCATAGTCTTTTCTATGCCCTGAGTCATTACCATTCGTGGGTAATAGTAGGTAATAAATTTATCGGTGGGCAGTAATTAAATAGTAGTGGTAGGTATTAAATGCATCGATTATGTTTGGTGCTGCACACAGAAACTCCAAAAATGAAAAGGCATCGCGTAAAAGAATATGTGGTTGATTATTCGATACACACCATAAAAAAGTAACATGGTCAATAATAACGAAGGTGAGCTACGGATGGGTGTCGTTTTCATAAGAATCTTATAGATGTTGCATGGGGACATGTGGATATAATGAGTTATAGCTAATGTACTTGAACTTGAATGCCATAGGCATAGTCGTAGTGAATGATAAAGTCTTCTCAATTCCTGGAGACATTACCATTCGTTGATGATTCGTGATGGCTCTATGGTTCTCCCTTCGCAGGAAACTGTGATACAGGCATTCAAAGATTAAGGGGATTATTGGGATTATGTATCATTAGATAATTCGACTCATTTATTAGGCTTCTCAGCACCTTATACTAGATGAATAACGACTAATTAAGTGTTCGTATAATCAGCCTTCCTACTACCACTGCTTTAGTGTACGAAATGAAGAGTCGAGAATTAAAGCAATAGTACTACCAAAGCTATTTCAATGATGCAATGGTATAAACAAAGCTATTCCGAGGTTGAAATGGTACTAAAAAAAAAAAGCTACTTAGAAGATACAATACTATTAACAAAGAATTTATGAAAACTAAAGGTACTGAGATCTATGGAACAAGCAAAGAATGTTTGGAACAGTTGAAGAATTAGAAATATTTTAATGCGCTAACTTAACTAAAATAACTATGCGGGAAAAAAATTCAATGTATAATGGAAGTGTTGATTGAAAAAGAGATTTATTAATTGGCACCAAGAAATAAAAGTGTTTCAAGAGTACTCACTTATTTCTAACTGCATTGCACTGAAAAATTGACTGAAAGGAACTCTGGGAATTCTTCCCATCATTTGATCATTTTTACACCAATAATTTAAATATTTGTTTGGGTTTTAATATTTCTTATGTCTGCATGGCTGTAATGTTCCAGTAGAAAGAGTTTTTTCTCTTATGAATAAGTTGTGGAGGAACTAAAAGTGCAGTTTAAAATTACAATTCTTGTTTTCTCTGTTGTGTCTAATCATCTGTGTACTCAGTGTTCTAGTGTCTCAGTAATCATCAGAGTCCATCCAAAAGAACGGACATTCCATGAGTAGAGTACTCGATGGAGGTAAAGGGGGCAGCTTCTGTTGTGACGGAGCACCCGTAGGTAGAAGTCTGACTTGGCTCCGCTTTACTAAGAAGGAGGTCAATGCCTTTCGGGAGGACTTTTAAGAGAAACTATAGCGTATTTGCAGTAGGGGAGAAAACCCAGAAAACTTCCACCAGGTGTCCGATTAACAAGAGAATATGCTGATCATCACAAACGTCATTGTGTCTCTTCGTTTTTATATCAATGCCGCCAGCGGATGGAACCTCGGTCCTCATGCTCACCAACGGCGCACCTTACCACTGAGTCGTAAGTCGGGCTTACAGTTCTTAAAGTAATGTTAATCACCGAAATAAATTCTGTGAAATCAATTGTTGCATTTGGTATAAATATCACTACCAAAGATATTAAAGCAAATTTGTCCTCTTCAAAAATATTCGCCTACAAATATTATCAATTTTTACAGATTCATTCTTGTTCTTTTTATTGATAAAAAAGAACGGGTATGCAGTGGGTTTTTCTTCATACACGTAGTATTACTTAAAATTAGTAGATATCCCGTTTTAAGGGAAAAGTTAACTAGTCACGTAAATCATATATGAGTGAAACACGGAATCCTCTTATATGGAAAAAAAATTTATTTAATTAATTTAAATTAATTAATTAAAGGTGATTTGTGTACTCTTTACTGGAGGGCCAGAGAAAACAGGTCCTGATCACAAGGACTTTTATTATGGTTTTCTTAGCTTTTTTAATCTTTATCCCTAGAACATTTAATTTGTTTTTAACTTTGTTTGGGTTTTAACCTTTGGTCGTTTTTGGAAATAATATTTGGACTTCTCCGTTTGTCATTTTGATTTGCTTATATGTTCTTTTTGTTTCTACGGTAAAATACTAAATTTGTATAGATTGAATTCCAATAAATCTATAGGTAACAAAAACAACAACACACATACATACACATATATATATATAGTGGAAAGTAACATATATATATATATATATAGTGGAAAGTAACTGTGATTTTTATTACAACTCCAATGCTTTATATCATTATCAATGTTCAATTGTTCAAAGACATGAAGACTGCTGATTGCAAGTTAACTTTCCGTATTAAAAAAAAAACTAATTTTCAAAATGTTTTCAATCTAATTTGAACCGAATATTTCAAAAGTGATTGTTTGGCAAATGCAACAATGCTTACAATCATTCGAAATGTAATGGTTTTATCTTGCATTGAAGTAGATAATGTGTGTTCTAAGAGTTCGTTTCCAGATCTTATAGGATAAGTTTAATAAATTTTTTTGGCGAAAATTAATAATAAATAACTTTAAAATTTCTCTGTTCCCTTACGAATGTGATTGCAATCCGCTTTAAACTATAGGTTTCGGTCTAATGTGACTGTAGAGCGTTGGACGAAAAGAAAATTTCACCTGTCTCGAAATCTGCCAATAGGTAGACCCGTGACTATGGGGTTATTGCGCTAGTGTTGAAGATGATTAAAAATGTAATTACTTTATGATTAAAAATGTATTACTTTTTTAAAAAAGTAATTAGTTAGTATATTCTTAAAAACACTCTATACGGTCGTGATGGCCGAGTGGCTAGCGCTCTGGCGCTGGTTACCGCAGGTTTCGGGTTCGAGACCTAGCTGTGCCATGGGTATTTGTAGTGGTTCGGAATCCCCTTTAAGTCGTAGGTCTCGGTCTCATACGACCGTAGAACGTCATGAAGCACAGTCAGACATCTTCTCACCCACATCATTCTCAAATTGTATACGGGCAACTCAACTTTGGGCACAGTGATGTCATAATGTAAATGCATTTTATAGAATAGGTGTATTTATAAAATAAATTGAATAAGATTTTGCATAAAAAAGAAAGAAATATATAAATATAAAATAATTTAAATGTTAAAAAAGCATAAATAAAAATAGTGAAGCAAGACAAAATATTGTTTTCATAACCAAATGACAAATAAATAAATAAATATACTGTATTTCTTTTTTAAAAAATTGTATTTAGATATTAAACTAAATTATTTTTGAGGCAAAAAAAAAAAAAAAAGGCAGATAATTTAGTTTATTAAAAGTTCTCTTTTATATTACGTGATCATATTTATAATTGTCAAAACATTACAAAATTTATCATTTTTGGTTTAAACTATACAGCAAAAATATGTTCAGTTTATGTGCAAACATTATGATATTGAAAAAAATTAACAAAAATATAAAGCACTGCTTCGAAAAGTAAGAAAAAAAAAAAAAGAGTTATATATCCTACCATGGTAAAATTTTAAGGAATGATGATGTGAGGAAGAAAATGACTTCTCCTAACTCCTAAGTTCTTCTAAACAACACATAAAACAGTTCATCTGATAGAAGTACAAACATAAATCATATAAAATCCCCCCAATTCCCATTTTCCACCCCAAAACAAGGAAATAAAACAAAAAACACCAAACCAAAAACAACCACAACTTTTAGTTTTATTTTCTTATGTAGAACTTGATCATAAATCTAATGTGCAATAAAACATTCGATTCAATAACCATATTCCGATTTTCTAAATATTACCAAACGATAAAAAAAAAGACGTTCCAAATGATAAATTTCCATGCTGTGCCCCCCTTTCTTTACGGTGACGTCACAACAGTGGTGTGTACACTGACGACAAGTTATTCGACAGTTTTGGGGAAAACGAAACAGTTTCGAATTTGTTTTTGGGGTGTCTTTTCTACTGACCGCGGGGCGGCGCCACTGATACTTTCCACCCCAATCGATCCCCACGACCACCCCTACGGATAAAGAGAGGAGGAGGGGGATGGTTCTCCATCTTTTGGGATCCATGGCTCCTGGCCTCCTGGTCCTGATCGTATTGTTGGCATGCAGGGAAGCTTGGGGAGATTCGAATGCCGACGCCAAACGACTTTATGACGACCTCATCAACGGATACAATGCCCTTATCCGGCCAGTGGGCAACAACTCGGACCGGCTGACGGTCAAAATGGGACTGAAGTTGTCCCAACTTATTGATGTGGTGAGTACGCAACTTCCTTTGCTTCATTGTTTGACGCACGTGTTGTCCATCCATTGCAACATCTAGTCTAGAGTTTTATCGTCCACAGCGCATCGGCTATATCTACCACGATTTACTACCAAATTAGTGCCTATATTAAAAAGAATTAGTGCCAATTTAATACACCAACAAAAATTATTGCCAATTTAATACACTAAAACATTACATGATTTTTCATTATTAGTAGACAGAATTTCATATGCTATCCAAGTTATGTGTTGGATTAATTTTTAAATTTAGTTATTACCCCAAATTAGTGCCAATATTTAAAAAAAAAATTAGTGCCAATTTAATGCACCAACACACATTAGTGCCAATTTAATACACCAAAACATTACATGATTTATGATCCTTAATAGACAGAATTTCATATGCTATTCAAGTTATGTGTTGGATTAATTTTTAAATGTAGTTATTACACCAAATTAATGCCTATATTAAAAAATAGAGCAAATTAGTGCCAATATTAAAAAAAAAATTACTGCCAATTTAATACACCAACGAAAATTAGTGTCAATTCAATACACCAAAACATTACATGATTTATCATCATTAATAGACAGAATTTCATATTCTATCCAAGTTATGTGTGGGATTAATTTTTAAATTTAGTTATTACACCAAATTAGTGCCAATATTAAAAAATACATCACATTAGTGCCAATATTAAAAAATACACCACATTAGTGTCAATATTAAAAAAACCATTAGTGCCAATTTAATACACAAACAAAAGCTAGAGCCAATTTAATTCACCAAAACATTACATGATTTTTCATCATTAATAGACAGAACATATGCTATCCAAGTTATGTATTGTATTAGTTTTTAAATTTAGTTAATTTGAATACATTTTATTTTAAAAATTATTGAAAAATTATTTGAATTTAATGAAATATATTACATTACTGGAATGAAAAGGTGGAAACCAATTGTAAAAATCATTAAAAGATTATAACAATGACTATCAATGAATATTGCATCATTCTCTACATATATTTTTAATTATTATCACTTTTCGTAACTTATTATGGAATAAGGTACTGTCGTTGATTATACATAGTCATTAAATATGATGGGATTGTGTCTATATAGAATACTATATTAAATCTAAACAATTACTTTTCCACTTTTTTTGTACAAAACCACCAACATTCATTGACTGCAATTGTTTAAGATATCTATGAAACATATCAAGTTAGGGAAATAAAAACTAAAGCACAACTTTTCTCATTTTAATAGTTGTCGCCAATGAATACAGAATGATTTGCAATAAACAATTTTCACGTGTACCATTTTTAGATAAATAAAAAGTGAATATGCTCATAATGCATATGTACATTGATATACAAAATCATATTAACGATTCATTTAATATCATATTAATCTTATAATTTAGTCAAATTAAACAAATTCGTTTAAACAAATTATTTTCCAATTTATTGCCCAAAACTACATATATTCTTTGACGGCTATGTTTAAGAAACCTATGAAACACACTGAGTTATGAAGATAAAAACTAAAAATACAATTTTTTTTTAGATTATAATAATATATTAAATATATATATATATATATATATATATAATATTATATTAAATTTAAACAATTTTTTCCACTTTATTGTACAAAACCACTTATATTCTTTGACATTTATGTTCAAGGAATCTACGAAACATACCAGGTTATGAATATAAAAACTAAAAGTATGACTATTTTAGATTTTAATAGTTGTCATCAATGAATACAGAGTGTTTTGAGTTAAATTCTTTTTAATAAATTACTAATTCATCTAAATTAATTAGTATTTCCTTTTAATTAATAAATTACTTTTCCCGTGTATCATTTTTATTTACCTAAAAATTACTAATAAGTGAATATATTCATAATGCATATGTACATTAACCAACAAAATCATATTAAGGAATCATTTAATAACACATTAATCTTCATCAAAATCATTAAATAGGATTGCATTATGTTTTATAATATTAATATAAAGATATATTAGATTTTTACATATTATATTATATGAAATAGATTATATTTTTATTCTTTATATTATATTTTTTATGGTTTATAATATTAACAGCATATTAAAAATAAATATAAACAAAAGTCAATTACATCAAGTCACATAACACTTGGTAATGGTCAGTTTTTGTTGGTTTTTATTTGTTTTATGAGTTTTTAATCACTTAGTGTTATTTTTTAATTTGCTTCTCTAAGCATAATTATCATATTATTTAAAAAATATATTATTGTATAATGACAATAAATAAAGTATAGTATCACATATGTAATTTTATGTCCATTAATAAATCTAACTGGATCAATGCTCTGATACTATAACGTAACTTATAAAATCTTACAATTATCAAATCAGCTATTAAATTACTTGTTTAACTTTTAAACTCTAGAAAACAAATGAAAGAATTAAAAGATTATAGTGTATAGTGTAAAAAATATATATAATTATTTTTCTTATATAAAAAATTTTAAAATAAAATTTTTGTTCTCAATTTAGAAGCATTCTATAATGTTATAATTAATTTTCAGTAAAAGTTTTATTGTTTTATTTTCTATTAAATAAAATAAGTTTAGTAATTTTAATTTCCTATTAAAATAATAGTTTTTATAATAATAGTAATTTAATTTTCAGTTAAATAAATAATTTTTCTCCAACTCAACGTTAATACTTTGCAATGAGTTTTTTTTTTTTTCATAGTTTTTTAATCAAGAATTCTTTTTAGTTTTTGAACTCGTTAAAACTTACAATGGGATTTTTGAACCAATTGTTAAATGGTCAATGTAGACATTAAATAACTCTATTCATACTAATTTGACGGTTCTATTATCAAAGTTTTAAATATTCAATAATCTATTAAACAAGTTAAACAACTGTATAAATTCAACAAATTAATGTATAACTATTATTTCAAATATTTTTTTCTAATGCAGCTGGCAAATGACCGATCTTTCGCCATAATGGCTGCAAAGTGTTACAAATTGCATTCCCAGGAGGCGCGTAATCTATGGTAACCACGGACGCGGAGTAAAATGCCCCCGCAACTCTCTAATGTATTACCGGGACCTACAAAGTGGATTCCGAACCACTAAACCACCCATGGGCAAATTTGAACCCGATACCTGTGGTACCGAACTTATTTATTTCAAATATAAAAGTAAATAAATAGAAATCATGATTATTTAAAAATATTTAACCATATTTTGAAATATAAAAATCTTACAAAATCCAACCACAAAAATCCCCACAAAATCTCTAAATTATATAAATTCAATTTCTCAAGTTAAAATTACACATTGTTTGTTTAACTTAAAGTTTTAACTTAAGTTTTTCCTTCGAATAATTTAATTTTAACAAAGAATTTTTATATAAAGAACTATATGCTGAACTTATTCAGCATTATATGAAGGACAATTAAGAAATTAGAACTGGAGCAATTTTTAATTCTGCATGCTAAAATAATCATTGTTATACCAAATAAATATTAATTTGATATTAGTAGGTAGAGTATATGTAAATACTATAAATAATTTACATTTTAATCTTAAACGTGGATAATATTAAGGAATTAATTTCATTATCATTGCTAATCGTTAATAATAGCTCCATATTAACTGTCAATGAGGCTAACGCTACTGAATTGTAATCTGATTCTCACTGATTATCACTGATGTCTAGGTATTAAAAATGCCAGTGATTCCAAAAATGATGATGGGGCTAATGAAACAGTAATTTTTTTCCATCATTGCTAATTCTTAATGTGGTATGGATGTTAACTTTTAATGATATTAATGCTAATGTATATATAATTTTAATATTGTTACTTCTCACTGATGGGTCAATGATTTGCCTCAATGATGATAATAGCTACAATCATACTATTGCTGAAAATATTCAATGATAGATAGATGCAAATCATTAATACTGATAATGTTATCTAATCGGTAGTCTCATCAGCACTGATAATCCTCAATGATGAGAAGTTGTTAATCCTCATGGATGATGAAATTTTCATTATCTCTCAAAATATCATTATCCAAATTGAAACAACATATTTAATTTAAAGTTATTATTATTTACGAATTTAGCTTTTTGTAAGATTTTTGTATTAAATTATTGATGTAAGTTTTACATAACAATTTTCCCAAGTTATACATCATTGATGTATGTAATGATTTAATATTTTTTTATAAATTGTATTATTTATGCCATATTTATTGGCTGTTACGTTTTAAAATATTTTTAAAACATTTGAAAATAATTGTTTAATAATGAGAAAAATTATAATTTATAATGAGAAAAATAAAAGTGTTTTGATAAGAATTTCAACGTTAAAATACCTTTAATTTTAATATCTGAATAGACCTTAATTTTAAAAATCAAATATAATGTAGCAAAATATAGTTAAACTTTATTAAATATTTTATTAAATGTATTAAAAGTAGTAAGATAAAAAATTATTAAATTGAAGGAAAATTATTATATAAATAAGAATATTATCAACTAAAAACATATGAAAATTATTAAATATCTTAATAAATGCAATAAATATATTAATAAATATCTTAATAAATGCATTTAAAACTAGAAAGTTAATTTCTGCAGACGATAGTTGAACATTACAATATTATTTATAAAATTAATCATCTTGTATTTTATGTATTTTATTACTTTATGAGTTACTGTTAGTATATTTGAATTGTACAATTTTTAGTGCTCGTATTTTATTAGTATAGAAAAAGATTACAAAAGACAACTAATAAGAAGAAATATCCTTTAGTTATATTATTCTTTATATTGCTGAAATTCAATGTAAAATTATCATTTGAATCATCTTAATAATAATCAATAATAATTTAATGACAAAAAAGATCCTTTGTATAACGGAACAAAAATAAAGCAATCGAACATAAAATTCCTTATGAATCTTCTATTTCCTTGAGAAGTTATTCGTTCATTCAAATTAGCCATCAGCTTCGCAAAAATGGACCCGTTACACATTCAGACGATAATCATCCTTGCATTAAAGATAAGTTAATATATTTCTTTAGAATAACAGTTAATCATTACAATAATGTTTATTAAACTAAATTAACCAAATTGCATTAAAAAGAATTTTTTTTTTCATGATTTAAAAATAAAGTATTCTAAGTCTAAGTAATAATCGTGAAATAGTTTATAAAATACGAAATCCATGTAATCATTTGTATCACCGAAATTCCTTACAAAGTAACAATTTTAGAATAATCTTACTGAAATATCAAATAATGAAATCAGATACAAAGTAATACTCCTACAAGAAATTCTAAACTAATCTGCTATTCCCCAAGAACTTATCCGTTTATTCGAATTAGCCATCAGCTTCGAAAAATTGGACCCGTTACACATTCAAACGATAGTCATCCCTGCTTTAACGAGACATTTAAAATAAAAAAATATTCCTTTCGAATAACAGTTAATCGTTACAATATTGTTTACTAAACTAAATTAGCCAAATTGCATTAAAAAAAGAATTCTTCTTCAATGAATTAAAAATAGTGAATTTGAAGTCTAAGGCTTGTGGAATAGCTCATAAAATACAATTAGAAAAAGAAAGCTTTATAATAATTTGTATTACCGAAATTCATTCGAAAAATAATAATTTTAGGTTAATCTTATTAAAATATCAATTAATTAACGGAATCAAATACAAAATAATCTTCCTACATGAAATATCATATGAATCTTTTATTCCCCCTTCTTATTCATTTATTCGAATTAGCCCTCCAAAAAATTTACCCATTATACAATCAGACGATAACCATCCCTGCTTTAAAAGATGTTTAAAATTAAAAAAAAATATTTATCTCGAATTACAACTAATCAATAGAATATTGTTTTTAAACTAAAATGACCAAATAGAATTAAAACAGAATTCTTCTTGAATGAATTAAAAATAGCTAATTTTAAGTCTAAGTAACCTTAAGGATTACATAAAATAATTTATAAAATACAATTAGAAAACGAAATCTATATTATAATCCTTTGCATTACCAAAAATTTATTCGAAAATAACAATTTTAGAACAACCTTACTAAAATATCAATTACTTTAATGAAATCAAATACAAAGTAATCTTCCACCATGAAATTCTAAACTAATCTGCAATTCCCCTAAGAACTTATTCGTTTATTCGAATTAGCCATCAGCTTCGCAAAAATGTACCCGTTACACATTCAGACGATAGTCATCTCTGCTAGAAAGAGTCGTTTACGGCAGCTGTTTCGAAAACTTACTCGATTCTCTATATGGAGGCGATGTGTTCTTTTTTAGAACTCTTACTTATCGTCTGCTCTTCTGCGAGAAGAAATGGCAAATATTGCCTTTATTACAAGCGCAGGAACTTTTCATCCGCCATTTTGGTGGAAGATAGTTTTGTTTTATGTCTCCTTAGAGTGGTATTGTTATTTACTCACTCCTCTGCGAAAATCGTAAAAGATTCTTCTGTGTGCTTTTGATTTGGATTCCATTTCTGTCCCAGAATATCAACAAACATATTTGCAGAGAAGATATACTTTACGAAATTGGATTTGCATATTTATAGTAAAAAAATATTTTATCAGAATGAATCAAAATAAAAATAAAGTTAAATGAAATAGAAAACGCGAGTTTAAAATAATGGCGGGAAAAAGATGACATCCTGTTTTTATTTTAACTTGTCAATGAGAATCTTGTTTTTTATGAAGTTATGGGGAATCCTGGTGATTAAAATGATGAATCGTGAAAAAGTGATGAATCGTGCAAAAATGATGAATCTTGTATTAATTTTATACTGTAAGCCTCATTAGTTACTTTGTGATACATAAAAATTCCTTGTAGTTGTTTCATCAAAAACCGTTCAAAAACAAACAAAAGTATTTATTTATTTAAAATAATTTGCATATATTGAGTGCAATTAAAAAAAAAAAAAGGCGTTAAAAATAGTTCTGCAAAATTGATTATATTTAATCACAGAAAACTGAAAAATAAGCAATTAACAGTTCATTTTATAATTTTTTTTAATTAATTAATTTAATAGCAAATAAACAAGTAATATAAAAAAAAATTTTAAAGTCAATTCCTACTTTTGCTCCCTCGTAGAAAAAGAAGTACTTTTTGTTAATTTTATGTTAGCCAGGTACAAATTTCATCAACATCAGATTTTTCGTTTTGGAAACGAAGCAATATAAACAATTTTGAATTAAATTTTTAATGTCTCTTGTTTTAATAAATCGAATCATCTTATTAAAATTATTTTTTTCATAAACATAAGTAATATGAACTAAAAACTTGTTTTATTTAATAATATTTGAAGATTTATCACTTGCTCCATGCTAACTGAAATTCACCTACCGTTTGCGAGGTTAGAGGATCCGTAACAGGTGGGCTGAAAGGTTCATAGGCTGACACATAGATGGCTCTACTAGTATTAAATCCATATGATTTTTAGTTAGCCCTAACCTTCAAAACACACGTGTATACATTTCACAGCTGTTACACTATTAGTATGCGAGTTATAGCGTTTTTAGTGAAGTTATAGCATTTTTAGTGTTCATCACATGCAGTCCACTCGGCTGACTGTTGATGGGACAACGGTGTGAAATGATGGAGTGATGTTTCACCCATTGTCACATATCGAAGCAAAAATTAGGGTTTATTACGATTCAACAGCTCCAAACACTGCTTAGAATCACTTTGAACAGAGCTTTCGCATATCCAAATATTCATTCACGATATTCAGCTGTTGCACTATTAGTATATGAGTTATAGCATTTTTAGTGAAGTAACTTTTGTTAGTTTGAAAAAATGGATAAAAAGGAATTTCGCGTGTTAATAAAGCATTGCTTTTTGGAGAAAAAAAATACTATTGAAGCCAAGGCTTGGCTTGATAAACATTATTCGGACTTTGCACCAGGAAAATCAAATGTAGAGAAGTGGTTTGCTAAATTTAAAAGAGGCAAATGAGCACCGAGGACGATGGATGCCCCAAAGAGGCTGTTACCGACGTAAAAATCAAAAAAAGTCCCCAAAATAATTTCTGATAACCGTAAAGTGAAGTTGATTGAGATAGCTGTGACCCCAAAGATATCGAAGTAACGTGTTGGTCATATCGTAAATGAATATTTGGATATGCGAAAGCTCTGTTCAAAGTGGGTGCCGCGCGAGCTCACAATCGACCCAAAACAACAACGAATGAATGATTATAAGCAGTGTTTGGAGCTGTACAATCGTAATAAACCCGAATTTTTGCGTTGATATGTGACAATGGAGGAAACATGGCACCATCATTTCACACCGGAATCCAATCGACAGTCAGTCGAGTGGACTGCACGTGATGAACACTAAAAATGCTATAATTTCACTAAAAATGCTATAACTCACATACTACTAGTGCAACAGCTGTCAAATTTATACACGTGTCTTTTGAAGGTTAGGGCTAACTAAAAATCATATGGCCTATGAACTTTCCAGCCCACCTTTTATATAAGCAGACTCCCTAATTTAGCTTTTAAAAGATTTTTAAAAATCGGTTAATACACGATAATTAATATGATAATTACTACACGATAATTATTTATACCGCCCAACTATGGAATGATTGATTACACGATCCATGGGCAATGAATCCTCTTCAAAAGTAAACATTTCGGATTCTACATTTGTTCATTTAAAAAGTAATATAAAAAAAAATATGTTAAAGTCAATTCCTACTTTTTTTCATTCTATTGCAGAAAGTCCTTTATAAACAATTTTCATTCATTTTTTAAGTGCATCTGGCGCCATCTATTGATAGATATATGCAACTTAAATCTAAAAAAAAAACTTAAATTAATTAATTAAATTTAATTACTGAATTAATATTTGAAAAATACTGTAGTAACATCCAGTGTCATCCACTACGAGTTCAAAAAAATATATTTGAACTTGAGTGGATGAATAAAAAGTGTTTTATGAAGGATTGAAAATTTGAACAAGATATATATATATAGGGAGAGTATGAGCTAATAGAAGGAATTGAAAATATTTCTGATTAATTTCAAAAAATCTCATAACAGATTATACCTAAGTCCTTATTGGATAAGTTTAATATTCGGATATTTTACTATTTTTTTTTCGGATATTGCTGAATAATTATTAGGTGTTAGGCCATTGATAAGTAAAAATGTTAGTGGATTTAGCATTGCCCAGGGCGGACGCTGCATTTGATATACTGAGCCCACAAAAGGAAATGGATATTAATGTTATCCAGAATATTTCCTGTGGGTATTTGCCTATTACTTTCATGCTGTTTGTTATCAAGTCGATTCGTTTTTATACGCATTTTAGTGTTTCTGACAAAACCCATGCTTATGTTCCTTTCGCTTTCCCTTTGCACAGTTTCTACAGTCTTTGTTCAATATATATATATATATACATATAAGTATATATATATATAAAGTTGGCATAAGTACATTGTGTCCGGAGGGTATTACTTTAAAGGTGACGAAATAAATTTGGAAGAATAAATAAAGAATTTTTGAAAAAAAAAAAAATTGGTCTTATTTTTTGGGCACAGTAGTACTTATAATTATTCCCAATTATTATATTCATGATAAAAACATTTAGCATGGAGAGTTTTGGTCCAATTTACAAAGTTCGTCAATGATTAAAAACTGAACACACTTAGTATGAAATATATTAATTAGCGAATATCCATTTCAATTAGTTCACCTTTTAAGAGTATCTATCTGCCAATTGCAGTATTTAAATCTTTAAAAATTGTCTCCAAATAATTTATAATAATAGTTTTCTGGAAACAAGAAAAGAACAGCCCAAATTGATAATTTTTCGAAGAAATAAATCACACGATAAAATTATCATAATCAATTCCTCCCTTCTTATTTCATGCCAGGGACACCGATTATCATTTTTTTTTTTCGTGAACTTTAAATGAGTTTTGTATGAAAAGAATGTATCCTGTTTTTCGCTGTTCAAATCTTATTAATCCCAAATGCAAAGCTCTAAAAAAAACCAAAAAGGATATTCTTCTGATGTATTGATGATATGAAACCTCTCATGCATTATTGAAAAGCGATATATGTTTTTTTCAAAAATATCTCATTTGCATTTTCTTCTTCGTAAGATATAGAGTGAGCAGTTAAGTGATATTTTTTCCCAAGGAAATGATGGAGCTCAAAATTCTTTTAAAGAGTTTGAAGAAAATTATTAAATATGTTAATTAGGCTATGTCGGCCGGCGACGAAAAAAGAAACTTGTGATCGTGCGAAAATATCCATAATGACATTTTCCCATTAAAATTGTTATTTGTTGGAAGTAGTGGGATCAAGTTAAAAGGGGATGAACAGGATTAGGAACCTATTATTGCAAGGGTAATGCTGTCTGCTGTAGACACAAACAAGCAGTGCCGCTTTAATACCTACTTAGGTATTAAAATTACAGTGTTATTTTTAATATGGTAGTCTAATTTTTAGTTGACAAATAAAAAATTTATATATATATATATATATATATATATTAATTTCGATGACGTTCTGTTTAAAAGACGCAGAAAAACAATTTTTAAAAAGGTAACATGGGTATTATAATATATGAATAGAAATTTTAAATGATGTTATAATGATACAATGATTAATGTAATAGTTTTTTATATTAAATTTTTAAATATTAATTTTCAATCTTAATATAATAATATATATATATTAATATAATATTATATATTATATTTTTCAATATTATAACAATATTATAATTATTATAATTAGACCTTAGAGTAATTATTATAATTATCAATATTATATATTAATATAATATTCAAATTTTTCAATATTAATTTTTATATTAAAAATGTCTTATTAATTTCAAAAATCTCATAACAGAAGATACCTAAGTCCTTATTGGATAAGTTCAATATTCAAATTTTTTACTAATGCTGAATAATTATTAGGTGTTTGGCCATTGATAAGTAAAAATGGGAGTGGATTCAGCATTATCCAGGGCGCACTCTACATTTGCTATACTGAGCCCACGAAAGGAAATGGATATTAATGTTATCCAGAATGTTTCCTGTGGGTATTTGCCTATTATTTTAACGCTGTTCGATGATTTTGGCATACATTGTGTCCGAAGGGTATTACTTTAAAGGCAACTAAATAAATTTGAAAGAATAAATAAAGAGTTTTTAGAAAAAAAAATTGGTCCTACTTTTTGGGCACAGTAGTACATTATAATTATTCCCAATTTTATATTCATGATAAAAAAAAATTTAACAAGGAGATAATGAACTAAATGATAATGAATGAATGATAATGATAATGAATGAGATGGATTAACTAAAGGTCTTTTTATAGTTTAAACATGTACATTATGTGTATCAACTATTATTTAATCGCCTTAATATTTAATTGTATTTTGTCTTTACTATATATATGTACACCCCACAATATATAAAAACCAATATATAGATTTCAGATTTTGGACAGGAGCACTTTGATACAAGGAAATTTGATTAACTAAATTTAATTACTATTGTTATTTGATATATTATTTGCTCCTATGGCTTTTGCACCTATTTGGTAAATGTTTTATTTTTATTTAAATATAAGCAAGCAAAGCCATTATAAAACAAGAGACATAATTATTTTAATGTATATATATATATATAATATATAAGAATAACACACACTTACTTTGTTGTCGTTATCCTTGGAACAAATACTAAATACTTAAGTAATGACGAACCGATTAGGATCCTTTTATAAGGATAATGCTGTCTGCTGTAGACACAAACAAGCAGTTTATACACTGAAGTGACAAAAGTCATTTTTAATATCGTGTCGACCCTCCTTTCGCCCGGTGCAGTGCAGCAACTCGACGTGGCATGGACTCAACAAGTCGTTGGAAGTCTTCTGCAGGAATATTGAGCCATGCTGTCTCGATAGACGTCCATAATTGTGATTGATGGTGCAGGATTTTGGGCACGAACAGACCTCTCGATGATGTCCCATAAATGCTCGATGGGATTCATGTCGGGCGATCTAGGTGGCCAGATCATTCGTTGGAATTGTCCAGAATGTTCTTAAAACCAATCGCGAACAGTTGTGGCCCGGGGACATGCCGCATTGTCATCCATAAAAATCCCATCGTTGTTTGGGTACATGAAGTCCATGAATGGCTGCAAGTGATCTCAAGTAGCTGAACATAAGCATTTCCAGTCAATGTTCGGTCCAGTCGCACCAGAGGACCAAGTCCATGCCATGAAAAAAAACAGCCCACACCATTACGGAACCACCAAGCTTGAACAGTGCCTTGCTGACAGTTTGGGTCCATGGCTTCGTGGGGTCTGCGCCGCACTCGAACCCTACCATCAGCTCTTACCAACTGAAATCGTGACTCATCGGACCAGGCCACAGTTTTCCATTCATCTAGGGACCAACCGATATGCTCACGTGCCCACGAGTCGCTGCAAGCGATGTCGTTCTGTCAGTAAAGGCACTCGAGTCGGTCTTCTGCTGGAATAGCCCAAAAGCCAAATTTCTCCGCACAGTTCTAACAGACAAGTCCCTTGTACGCCCCACATTGATTTCTGCGGTTATTTGACGCAGTGTTGCTTGTCTGTTAGAATTTACGACTCTTTGCAGACGTCGCCGGTCTGGGTCGTTAAGTGCAGGCGGTCGACCACTGTGCTGTCCATGGTGGGATGTTATGCCTGAAATTTCATACCTCGGCACACTCTTGACACAGTGGATCTGGGAATGTTGAATTCCCTAACGATTTCCGAAATGGCAGGACCCATGCGTCTAGCTCCAACTAACATTCCGCGTTCAAAGTCTGTTAATTCCCGTAGTGCGGTCATCATCACGTCAAAACCTCTTCACATGAATAATGAACAGAAATGAAAGCTCTGCGAAAGCACTGCGCATTTATACCTGTTCTACGCGATGCTACTGCTATCTAAAAAATTGCATATTGCTATCCCATGACTTTTGTCACTTCAGTGTATATACATATACACTCAAGAGCCAAAACATTATGACCACACCTACATTTTTGCAATGAACTCGCCTGGATGACGTGGAAGGCACGTGATCAGGTGCACGTGACATGGTGTTGGACGTCCACACGCTATCAAAGAAAAGTTCGTCGGAGACTGTCTCGCATGGTGAAGTAAAACCGGAGCCAGACAGTGGCTCACCTGACAGCCCAATACTATGCAGAACCAAGTAGAATAGTATCGGAGCACACTGTTCAGCGAACACTGTTGATTATGGGACTACGCAGCAAACGTTCCACTCCTGTGCCTTTGCTGACCAAGCGTCATCGCCAACTGCGCCTGCGCTGGGCCCGGAACATCGTGACTGGTCCATGGATCAGTGGGAGAGAGTTGCCTGGTCAGATGAATCACGGTTTGTCATTCATCGCGCTGATGGCCGTGTCAAGATACGCCGTCTTCCAGGCAAACAGTTGCTCCCTTAATGTACAGTAGGTCATACACAGGCCGGTGGTGGCGGTATTATGCTTTGGGGGACGTTTTCTTAGAAGTCTCTGGGACCCGTGGTTGTGGTAGAGCAGACCATGAATGCTACAGGCTATCTGAACATCATTGCGGACCAGTTGTACCCTTACATGGCCTCTGATTTTCCAGCTGGAAATGGAATGTTCCAACAGAACAACGCCCCTTGTCACAAGGCTAAAATTGTGTTGGAGTGATTCCAGGAACATGATGCTGAATTCCATTTAATGCCCTGGCCGCCTAACTCACCGGATCTTAATCCGATAGAACACATTTGGGATGTTCTGGGAACGGCAGCTCAGAGTTCAAAGACCACCAATTCGCAATATCTCGGATTTGCTTGACCGTTGCTTAAACATCTGGTACAATCTGTCTGCGGCCATCTACCAAGGAACTTGTGTCATCCATGCCAAGGCGGGTTGAAGCTGTGTTGCGCGCAAAAGGTGGGCCAACTCGTTATTGATAGGTGGTCATAATGTTTTGGCTCTTGAGTGTACATATTATTAATATTATATTATATATATATATATATATATATATATATCTGCAATTGGTAGATAGATATTCTTAAAAAGTGGACTAATTGAAATGGATATTCACTAATTAATATATTTCATACTAAGGGTTGTTCAGTTTTTAATCATTGATGAACTTTTTTGAATTATGTTAAACCAAAACTCTTGGTGTTAAATGTTTTTATCATGAATATAATAATTGGGAATAATGATGAAGTACTACTGTGCCCAAAAAGTAAGACCAATTATTTTTCTTTTCAAGAACTCCTTCTCCTCTTCTCTTTTATTTATTCTTCCAAATTTATTTCATCGCCTTCAAAATAATTCCCCTCCGAACACAATGCACGTATGCCAACGTTTTTCCAATGTATGCTAAAAAGTCCTTGGCCGGGGTGGCCTTCAAAGCGCTCGGCGATTCACGCTGAATCTCTTCAATAGACTCAAAACGGTGTCCACGGAGTGGTCTTTTGAATTTAGAGAATAGCCAGAAGTTGCACATTTTGAATACGGTGGCTGTGGGTTTCATTTTTGGTGAAAAAGTCACGAAGAATCAATGCAGTGGGAGCTGGCGCATTCAGTGTTTTCGATACCAATCGAGATTTGATGCGTTTGAGACCCAAAATGGAATTGACGATTCTTTTGAAATTCCAACATCATCAGCAAGGTCTCTTATTGTAAATCGAAGCTTTGCAAGCACAAAATCTTAAATTTTTAGGACTTCGGTTGGCTTCATCGGGTGAAGTTGATGGTCGCCCAGAGGGCTCTTCGTCTTCAACGCGTTCTCTGCCTTCTTTGAACTGTTTATACCCCTCTTAAACATTTCTTTCCGATGTAGGAATGCTCACCGATTGCCTTCTGCAACATTCTATACGTTTCAACACACGAATATACATTCTGCAAACAAAATTTAAAGCAAGTTCTTTGCTCAAATAATTTAGACATTTCAAAATTCACTGGAATCACTTTTAGCGACTTCACAAAGTCAAGCGTAACTGAAACACTAATGAATATTTTGAAGTCAGATTTCCCACAGATGTCAAGGACAGTGCGTGCAACCTAAAAAAGAAAAAAAAATTGAAATTCCATAAGTTCCGGGAATTTTAAATTGAAAATTAGTCTTATTTTTTTGGACACAGAAGTATTTTTCACCAAATGTGTTACGTTTGTTCTCATTGCTGAATTTTTAAATTGGACTAAAACTATCATATTAAATGATTTTGTCATGAATGTAATATTTGATAATAAATTCAAGAATAATGACAACTAAATCTGTGTGTTAATATTCTTATAATTTTAATTAAAATATTAAAGATTTATGTTTCTTGTATTATAATACTTTTGAATTTAAATATAAATAAACGTTTAAAAGCTAGGAGGAAAAGCCGTCATATATATATATCCACTCACATGAATGTGACTACCTGTCAACAGTCATATCCTGTATTCCTGTATAATACACTCTTGTATATCCTGATTCCTGTAACTGTATATCCTGTATTCCTGTATATCCTCATACACTCTTGTATATCCTGTATTCCAGTATATATCCTGTATTCCTGTATATCCTCATACACTCTTGTATATCCTGTATTTGTATATCCTCATACATTCTTGTATATCCTGTATTTAAGTAGAGTGTGGAATGTGGTATTAAGTGGAATTCTTTATATACACTCCACTGCAATGTGCTGCCACCTGCCTTTGCCATTGTTAATTTCACGTTGACGCCGAAAGTAGGTGCTGGTCACATTAATGTGACTGAACTATATATATATATATATATATATATATATATATATAATTTTCTTACCCACCAAATAAAAATTAGCATATCATATTAAAAACAAGCAGTGTCATTTTAATATCTAAATAGGTATTGAAATGACATTGCTTGTTTGTGTCTACAGCGGACAACATTATCCTTGCAATAATAGGTTTCTAATCCTGTTCATCTCTCTTAACTTGATCCCACTACTTCAACAAATAACAGTTTTAATGGAAAAATGTCATTATGGATATTTTCGCTCGATCACAAGTTTTTTTTTTTTTATCACAGGACGACAAACCCTAATCAACATATTTAATAATTTTCTTCAACTCTTTGAAAGAATTTGAGCTCCATCATTTACTTGGGGAAAAAAGATCGCTTAACTGCTCACTCTATATCCCGCGAAGAAGAAAATGCAAATGAGATATTTTTTTTGAAAAATACATATCGCTTTTCAATAATGCATGAGAGGTTTCATATCATCAATACATCGGAAGAATGATCCTTTTTGGATTTTTTTTTTTCTTACAGAGCTTTGTATTGGGATTAATGAGCTTTGAACAGCGAAAAACAAGATACAATCTTTTAATACAAAACTCATTTAAAGTTCTTGAAAAAAATAAAAATGATAATCTGTGTCCCTCGCATGAAATAAGAAGGGAGGAATTGATTATGATAATTTTATCGTGCAATTTATTTGTTTGAAAAATTATCAATTTGGGGCTGCTCTTTTCTTGCTTGCTGAAGACTATTATTATAAAATACTGATGAGAAGGTTTTTAAAGAATTAAATGCTGCAGTTGACAGGTAGATACTCCTAAAAGTGGTGTAATTGAAATGAATATTTACTAATTAATATATTTCACACCAAGAGTGTTAAGTTTTTAATCATTGCAGAACTTTTAAAATGATCTAAAATTCTCCATGTTAAATGTTTTTATTCTGTATGTAATATTGGGGAATAATTATAAGTATAACTAAAACAAGTTCCGTGTGTTATTATGCTTACATTTTTTTTTTATTATTAAAAATATTAAAAGATTTATGTTTCCTGTATTACAATGCTTTTAAATTTAAATAAAATTATCATTTAAAAATAGGTGGGCACTCTTAAAAAATGGACTAAATGAAATGCACTAATTAACATATTTTGCGAAAAGGGTGTTGAGTTTTTAATCGGTGCTGAACTTTTTTAATTGGACCAAAACTCTCCATGTTGAATGCTTTTATCTTGAATAAAATATTTGGTAATAATTCCACGTATAACTGAAACAAATTCTATGTGTTTTTATACTTATAATTTTGATTAAAGGATTTAAGTGTCTTGTATTATAATGCTTTTAAATTTAAATAAAAATAATCATCTAAAAACGTGTGTAAAAGCCACCGTGATTACTGCTTAGTCAGATTTTAATTGTATACATTAAATAATAATTATATCTAAATTCAGAATGTTCCAAACACGCATAAACTAATCGTATTCTGTGATTTTTTATGATCTGATTTTTTCTTTCTTATTGCCTTTATCATAAATAAATAAGCAAACAAATGGTCTCACCTCTATAACAATAAATATTATTATATTCAAATAATCTATTTGATGAATATCATTATTGTCTTCAAGCCATGGTATTTCTAATGGGTTAAACATTTGAAGATCAATAATACTTCACAACCCTTTTAACATAATCATGGCGTTTCTTAAAAATTAAACTTATTTAAAAAAATTGATTGATTACTTACTTAAAATTTCATACTTAACAATATGTGCTCTAACATGCTTTTAATGTCTTATAGAATGTTTGAATAATTTCATAGCAATCTGCATGACAGTAAAAAAACAAATGATTTTTAAAAATATATAATGTATCAAGATGAATCCTACGAAAGGAAATCAAGATACTTTAAATATGTATCAAGCAAGGATAATCCATCAAAAATCCCATGGGGCACATTGTATCTACTCCAGTGGGTGACGTCAATAGAAAGCGGAGTTTGACAGTGCTCCATCTTGATCGAATCCGCCCCAGAGACGACGCCCCAGGGCGTAACTTGGAGAATTCCATTTGAATCCGCCTTTCACATATCATCCATATATGGAAGTTGCTTTTTATTCCATTCTCAAAGGATGGCGAAGCCAATGTAAATTTATTGTTTTCAAGCAATAGGAATGAAATTCCATCTTATGTAACCACTACTAATTTATTTCTTAATCTTTCATTGTAATCTATTTTGGTTTTTACTTTATTGAGAAGGAAACCCTTTATATTCATATTGTAACAGTACTTCGTCTACGAACTTTTTTCCCCTCACTTCATAGTTGATAGTCATCCGTGTTAGAGTCGGATTATGTGTCCGCAATTTTAGTATTATATGTTATGCATCTATATATTGTCTTTGGTAAAGTGTCCAAATTAAAATAGAAAACGTATTGGAATATGTGAATTGATTGACTACATCCTCACTTTTACCATTCCGGCAGTCAGAACTGACTGACTGCATCCTGACCTTTTGGCATTTTGGCAATCAAAATTAACTGACTACATCTCAACCTTTTGACATCCTGGCAGTCAGAAATGAATGACTACATCCCGACCTTTTTGGCATCCTGACATCCTGTGAAATTTTACCTCATCAAACAATCCGCTAAACTATAAAATTTCTTTGAAAAATTTTCTTACCTTTCTAGTCCAACGAACTGTTAAGCAGGTATCCGAATGGTCGGGATGTTGTCAGTCAATTCACATATTCCAATACGTTTCCAAATTTTTATTTGGATACATTATAAATGACGATATGTCGATACATAACATATAATATTAAAAATGCAGGCCCATAACTGTCGTCTACCAGATATGACTACCAACAATGGAGTGAGGTAGACTCCCAAGTATTAGTGCTAATTTGGACAAAGAACATTTCGGCCAAGCATAATTTACATACATCGTCACATAAATAAGGACATGAAATTTAAATTTACATACAATTTGTTAATTTTTATTTACTGTATGCATATACAGTCATTATGATGTACACTTTAAGTGTTTTCATAAAAATGGGGAATGAAATTGTCCATTTGATAAAGTCCAGGGTAATTTTTCTGTGGGATGATAATGTTTGTTTGATGACAGTGTTTTGTTTTTAGGATTAATGCTTTCTTGCTGGGATGTTACAAATTGCATACCATAAGAATTACAAGTTTAGTATCTTCTTGATATTCAATGTATTGTTTATTAACCTTTTAAATCAAACATAGACCTTTGAAATGTGCCGTTTTCTTTTGATGGGCATCATTTTCCTTCACTTCACTATATACTTGGAGGAATATTCTCTCCCTTCCTATCTTTAAGCTTTGAAAAATAAGAAACAGCTACCTAGTTCCTATTCCACATTTCTTTTCTCCTGTCATAGCCTTTACCTGTGCTAGCCTTAGCCTTTTACCAGTTTGAAAGGTGAGGGTGGATAAGTAGATCTCATATATCAAAAAAAGGAAGAACAGTGCCTTTCAGGAGGACTTTTATGGGTAGCTGCGACTCATTTGAGTGTTGTGTAGGATAAAAAACGGAAAAACTCCCACCAGGCAGCCTGACTATCAATGCAAGATTATTTACACACATTATCGCAATCGCCTTCGAGTGTCCATATTTCTAACAGCAGTGACTACACAATGCTTTCAGTGGATTCGAACCTTCATCCCTCTTGTGGGCTATCTATGAAAGTTGCCACTGGGCCACAAGCCGGGCAAAACTTTGAATACCAACAACACACAATGTTTCCAGGTGATTACCTACCAATTGTTGGCAGTGTCCCGATGATGCTTGACTGCGTGATTGACCGCGAACCGATCGGTATATTCAGCATGGTACGGTCATTGGCTGATATTTTACTTTCCAAACGAGCTGCACTGCTTAATTCTGCAATGGAAGATGAAAGAGATTTCATAGAAATCTTTCTAGTTAAAACGGAAAAAAAGAGCACCATGCGTATATTCTTTTGATTCAGTAACTCAGTTACAGCGTAAACACAACTAGGAGGATCTCGGATTATGGGGACCTCTGCTTATTGGGATAAAATAAAAAAGTATATTAAGGCCCATGTTATAAAACTTGTTGCCCTAGTTATTTAACTTAATTGATTTCATATCATAATTTGATACAAGAATAACAGCCAACGGCAATACCATGCTGAATATACCGGTTCTCGTTAGATTCCGAAGTCAAGCATCATTGGACGCTGTCAGTACTTGGGTGGGTGACCATCTGGGAACACCGCGTGACGTTGGCATTCACAAATTTGGGACCTGAATGGCCGAGTGTCTAGAGCTCGGTGCCACAGGTTTCGGGTTCGAATCCCAACGGAGCCATGGATGTTTGTAGTGGTTCGGAATCCACTTTAAACCGTAGGTCCCGGTCTCCTATGACTGTAAGAGCGTCACGGAGCCAAAGTCAGACTTCTACCTACGGGTGCTCCATCACAACAGAAGCTGCTTCCTTCCCCTTGAAACATAAGTACGTATGGGCTCGTGGGCTTGGCCAGCCAAGTGGGATAAGAAACCACATAACATCTAAGCGATATATGCTGAATTGGTTTTGCTATGAATTATAAATACATAACTGAAATGTTTTCAATAAAAATAGTTTTAATGCTTTTAAACAAAGCAAACATTTATGTGCCCTGAAATGGAGTGGCAGTATTTTGTTCTTGACATCAACAAGAACATAAAGAAATGTGAAAAATAAATTATAATAATACTTTAAATATTATTTAATCAGACATTTATTTATTTTACAGACACTTATTTTTTAATAGTAAATTGGCATGAAAAGAAAATTTCGTTTATATCATAATTACTGTTCATAATTTGTATTTGTTGTGTAATAATAAATTAAAAATTAAATGCACTAAAATATTTCTACACAAATGAAAATATAATATATATTTTAAAAATAAAAATTTTCGTATTATAAGTTTTTTTGTTTTACTTCATTAAATATGTTTATATGCATTTTTTTCGTTTCAGAACATCAAGAATCAAATCATGACGACAAATGTTTGGGTTGAACAGGTAAGGAAAAATTGTGTTTAGTAAGATTTAAGTTCTGTATATCCTGTATTCTTTTCAGTTGCTCTATGATAAATATGCATTTTTTAAAATCTTGAAGATTAACGTGGGATGAAGATTTTGATTATCGCTGATTTTAAAAAAAAGATAACTGAAAGAAATACATTAAAATACCTTAGTTCTAATTCCTCTGAACTTCTTTTTCTATATAGATATCTATTTTAAAAATATATTTTTAGCTATTTTTCATTTTAGCTATATTATCATGTGTGAACATGATGTTGTCCTGGTTAGGGGTCCGTGACGTTATCCGAAATTGAGGGTCAGGCAAATAAAACTATAAATAATAATACTAATAATAAAATATTTTAATTACCTTTGAAATGCTTTGACATTAATTTAATCCGTAAATATTACTTAAATTTTTAAAAAAGAATAAAACCATCATATAAATAATATCCTTAATATAAATCGAAAATTAATTTATCAATTAATGAATTAAATCTGTTCAATATTTATTTTTCAATCCACCACAACATTTTTTTTAATTGGTATCGTAAACAATAATCATTGGTAAACTTTTTATAAATGTTAAGATATATCTCATTATTTTCATTAACATTTAACAGGAAAAAAATTATATTCCTATTTAAAATTTTATAAATTCTTTATCTGTGAAAAAACGCTTTGAATCCTTAATTGTTATTTTCTTTAAATGTTCCTTCACGATTTATTTCTTCAATGACAATTAAATAATTGAGTTGCTATTTTCTTTAAATGTTCATTAACTGTTATTTTCTTTAACTGTTTCTAAACAGCTATTGATATAACTGTATACATTATTTTAACAGATAAATTATTTAAATGTTATTAAAAAAATAACAGTTAAAAAATTTAGCAATTTTTAACTGTCCTTAACTGTTATTTTTTTATATCATAACAGTTAAGTAATTTAGCTTATTTTTTAACTGTAATTAGCTTATTTTCTTTTAACTGTTATTTTCTAATAACAATTCAATTATTTAGTTGTTATTTTCTTTAACTGTTCTTACCGTTAATTTTTAATTTTCAGTTCCTTTAACTGTTAATTTTTTTTTTTAATAACAGTTACATAATTTAGATGTTAATTTCTTTAAAACATAAAGCACTTTAAAAAGTTTTTACCTATTTTCAAAATATAATAACATATTTAGTCGAAAAGTCGATAAATTATTCATCATAAAGCAATTTCTTATCTTATATAAACAGTACATATTTTTTCACGTTGCTGTTTTCTGTGAAGAATGGATGCGAATAAATATTGCAAAAGCTCTGATGTGCAAAAGACCATCAATTTTTGTTAGTGAGTCTGTGTCTCGTAAGTGCCTATTAGGAAGGGAGTGAAGTTGCGAATCTGTAGGTGATTTATAC
This sequence comes from Caerostris extrusa, assembly GCA_021605095.1. NCBI lineage: Eukaryota > Metazoa > Arthropoda > Arachnida > Araneae > Araneidae > Caerostris > Caerostris extrusa. Next base: position 79,030 of record BPLR01009891.1, on the reverse strand, counting down.
ACTTAATAACAACAAAGTTTTTTGTTAAGTTTCAGACGGTTATGAAACTTTGGAAAGTTGATTTAGGAAAGTAATATATAAAGTTGTACTTTTTAAGTTAGTTCCCTCTCAAGTTTAATGTTGATATTGAATAAAATAGGAGACAAGTTCGACAGTATAGTCGGTATAGTAACTACTTAGTGTTAAGAAATAAAAATAAAATTTAGCCCTAAATTACAAGCTGTTTTCTTCAACTAACTTAGAAGCTTTTTTTTTTTTTTTTTCAATTCTAAATTAGAATTTTGTTTCTTCTGTATTAATTTGAAAGGTATACCATCAATGCAAAAATTATAATGTCTTTTCTTCAATGACGAATTGGAAACTCTTTTTTCAATTCTAAATTAGAAGTTCCTTTTTTCAATGCTAAATTAAAAGCTCTTTTCAGTTCTAAATTGGAAGCTTGTTTCTTCAGTGTTAATTTAAAAAGTATATCCATCAATACTAAATTATAAGTTGTTTTTTTCAACTAGCATAGAAGCTCTTTTTTTTCAATTCTAAATTAGAAGTTCTTTTCTTCAATATTAATTTAAAAGTTCTATCATCAAAGATAAATTATAATGTTTTTTTCAATGCTAAATTAGAAGCTCTTTTCTATAATTCTTCTAATTTTTCAATAATGTATTAAAAGTTATTTTCAATAATGTATTTATTTATTTTCTTAATTCTAAGGAATTTGTTTAAGTAGTTAAAAGTTCGTTTTTCTATATTAACTTAAAAAAGTTATATCCGTCGATGCTAAATCAGAATCTCTTTCTTCAATACAAAATTAGAAGCTTTTTTTCTTCAATTCTAAAAAATTAACTCTTTTTTCTTTAATGTTGAATTCTGAGAACTATTTTTCTTCTAAATTAGTTGCTTTTCAATTCTAAATTAGAAGCTATTATAATGAATTTCAAATTAGAAACTATTTTCTTCAATTCAAAATTAGAAGCTATTATAATGAATTCCAAATTAGAAACTATTTTCTTCAATTCAAAATTAGAAGCTATTATAATGAATTCCAAATTAGAAGCTATTTTCTTCAATTCAAAATTAAAGCTTTATAATGAATTCCAAATTAGAAACTATTTTCTTCAATTCAAAATTAGAAGCTATTATAATGAATTCCAAATTAGAAACTATTTTCTTCAATTCAAAATAAGAAGCTATTATAATGAATTCCAAATTATAAACTATTTTCTTCAAAATTAGAAGCTATTATAATGAATTCCAAATTAGAAACTATTTTCTTAATTCAAAATTAAAGCTATTATAATGAATTCCAAATTAGAAACTATTTTCTTCAATTCAAAATTAGAAGCTATTATAATGTTCCAAATTAGAAACTATTTTCTTCAATTCAAAATTAGAAAACCATTTCCCGTACGTGGTTTTTCTTCAAAAAGTAACCTTAATTCTAAATTAGAATTCATTATATTATCTTGTCTTCAATGCTTAATTAGAAATTTGTTTACCAATAATTTAATGCTTGAATTTTTTTAAAGTCCCATGAGTCCATGAAACCATTTCCCGGTGGGTAACAACACCGGAGGGCTAAACTTTCTTTAGCCCCCTCCTACTCTTAGCAAGGAAAAATTGTGTTACTATCCAACCTTTAAATCTTTTATATCATTAAATATTATAGTAGCATTAATAGTTAATTAAGTTTATTTCCTATTAGCAATTAGCTGTTTACTCGGCATTGTCCTGTATTTATTTTTGTAAGGCAATAGAATGAATATCAGAATAATGATTGTATTGCAAAGTTATTTTCCTTCTAAATTATAAGTTGTTGTTTTTCTTTCAATTATAAATTAGATGCTCTTTTGTTCAAAGCTATATTAGTTTTTTTTTCTACAGCTATTTAAAAGTATATGTGCAGTATACGAATTATAAATAAAACATTTTTCAAAATCATTAGAATATTAATTTAGCTCAAAACCTGATTATAAACAACAATTCTTTAGTTTACCTCTAGGTGCAATACTAAATGCTTGGGTGAGCTCACCATATATAAAACTGTACATGAGTTAAACGTGGCGATATCATATCCACTCCGCAATACTTAATAGACTTCCCCAATGACTTATTGATCACAATCAGGGTCACAAATCTCACTAGAAATTGCAGTCTTTTAAATGTTAAAAGGGAGATTCGTCCGAATGAGTGACAGCCTGGGGATAAAAACAATTTAAATCTCTCCATTTCTTGTTCAAGTAGTCATTTCATTCACTTTGGACACCTTCTGCTTTACATACACCCATGTGTCAAAGCAAAGTTTTAGCGGGTTTCTTAGTAAAATTAGTTTCCGTAGAAAATTATTGGAGATCCCACTTTTGCTTTTTTAAATGTTATATCATATTTTATATATGCTTATATTTTATACCTACTCCTAAATGATTTTTTTAAATATTTCAAAGTTTGTGAACCACTGCTTTAAGAGAATAGTATTTTCTTTGAGTATATTCAAAGGTAATCGCCATACATAATGAGAGAAACTGTTTTGACAATTTTGTACAAAACAGGAAAAGTGATATCAAATTTGCTTTAATAATCTGATCTTATGAAAATAGTTTTTAACAACAATGCTTCTATTGCTCCATTTCTCATTTATTGGAGTGCCACGAAAGTTGCAGAATATGTCATTCGCGGTTTTTGTAGCAGTTTTTTTTTTATAGAAATTGTTTTCGAATTAAATCGCTCTGTGAGCTGTCAGATAATGTTTTGCGATACTGTATACAGTATTTTTTTGCAATACAGTATTGTATACTAGGACAGTATTGTATAAAGTGTTACACCTGATCCCTTTTATAATCAGTATATTGCAGTAAAATATTGTATAAATTGCAATACAATATTGTTTTGAGATTTACTGATTTTCAATTACTGATTACTGATTTTCAAAGTAAATCAATCAACCATATCAATCAATCGTATGTCAATCATGTGGTAAATCTGTTTGTATGCATGTTGAAGATCTTGTTGTTGCAGGAATGGAATGACTATAAACTGCGCTGGGAGCCTGATGAATATGGTGGTGTCTCAAAACTACACGTACCTGCCGAACAAATTTGGCTTCCTGATATTGTCCTCTACAACAAGTAAGTTCCTTGCCATAAAAGCAATTATCATTAAATTTTTATCAATTAATGCAAATGATTTTTAATTGCATTTTTTATTTATATTCATGGCTTAGCAATCTTGATATCTCGACTATAAATTTAAGAGTTTTATTAGTTAAATTTTATTATATTACGAGTTTAATTTCATGTACTCTAGATTAAAATAGATAAATTCCTTTATTAGGAAAGAAGATAATGTTGAAGTCAACATCTCTCATCCATTTCATACAATTGGCATAAATTGGAGTATTTTCAGATATATTAATGTATTAAAACGTTTTTTTTTCAATTATTTTGTAATTAACGATGCTTACATTTTATGATTTGTAATTATTTGGCGACATTTATATTTGGTGGAAAAATGGGATAAGCTTATGGGAAAATTTCCGATATATGTCAAAAGACAATAATTATACAATATACAAAAAAATTAAAGAAATATTTTAAGATCTAATATTTAATGTACATATTTCTTCACATATTTCAATCTATTAAAATGGTTATTTTTTCAATTATTTTGCAATTAACGATGCTTTCATTTAATGATTGGCGATGATTTGTTGACTTTTGAGATTACGTAAAAATTTCCGATACATGTTAAAGACAATAATTATACAAATAAAATGATAATAATATTTTAAGATCAAACTTTTAGTGTACATAATTAAGTTAAAAATGCTTATAAGAAATTGAAGAAGCATTTCTTTCTTTTTAAAATGGAGTTTCTAAAATGATTGTATTTTGTAAATCGTGGTTGATGAAATTTGTTAAGAGTTTTTAAAAAATCCTAAGAAGATTTTAAGGTTTATTGTATTCAAAAATATTGATCCATAAAATCTTTGTATATAAATAGCAGTAGTTTGAATTAGATTTACATCCACATATTAACTGAATTTAACGACAAAAGAAAAACATTGTTTATTCTCTTATTAAAATAAAAACTTCCTAAGATTCCAAGCATTACATCGAAATGGAAAACTTTCAAAAATCGATATAATCTTAAGATAAACTGAGAAATGCTTCTTCAAATCCTTCTTAATATTATTTGTTGTAAAAAAAAAAATTTAACTTTCACGATTTTTTTTATGACTCCCACTTATCTAATTAAGAGGATTTAAAGTTCACTTAATTAGTTCATAAAAACGAAATCTCTTGTAGTTAGTTTTTTACATTAGCAAATCTCGTAATTTTAAATATGTTTTCTAAAATTTAACGTTAAAAGCTCTTTTTTTTTTTTACTTTGTATTAAAAGTCTTTCTAAAATTATTTGCAAAATCATTAAAGTATTTTTAAATTAAATAAAATAAACTTATTCGGCAGCAAATATCAATTTTATTTTTTTTTTTCAATAAATTCTATGTGAGTGCGAAAGGACAATTTATTTTCCAAATCCAAAGAGTTGTAAAAATAATTTTTAAAACGAAATAAAACTTTGCACGATTTAAATTAAACTGAGATTTCAAAGAAGATTTATTTTGTCCTTAAGATTTAAATCTCGCAAACTCTTTGCGTGCCATTTTTAGATGTTTCATTCTTGAAAGATAATTAATTGCTACTTTGCAAAATGTTTTGAGAAAAATTCTCTCTCGCCTTTATTTCTATTCTCACCTGCTCTTTAAAGAGCAAATTCTCATCAGAAATAACTCTTCGCTAATATTTCTATTCATTTAAGTGTCACATTGATTTCATTTTCAAAAATACCAAATCATTAATCCTAATAATTAATCCCTAAGTTAATATTAAAAATTATGCTTTATTGCTTTCTGAGCTAAATATCCCCAAATTAAATTATTTTCACAACTGAAATATATGATTGAATCCAATGAAAGAGTTATACGAGGGTAACTCTCAAATTTTAGAGACAGTTGCAGACGACAAACGCAGGAAAAAAATATTCCTCAAATTCGCAAATTTGAACTCTTTTATAGCTGCAAACGATAATTTGTGGTAACAATTGTAATTTGTTTGTCGTAGAATAGATTTTGGAAGAAAGGAAAATGGAATTGACGCGAGAGCATTATCGCACTATGATTTTAAAGTGGGGTTAAATCATGAAGAATGCCTTCAACGTCTACAACTAGCATACGGAGACGACGCTACATCTCGTGCAACTGTATTTAGATGTTTTACAAAATTTCATAGAGGTCAAAGTTCTCTGCTGGATCAAGAACACATAGGAATACCTTCATCAGCCGTAGTTCCAGAAAATGTGTCGGCCATACGAAAAATGTGAGTCGATAAAAATCGCTGCACTTACCAAATGATACAGAAGAAACTTAACATTGGATCCGCAGCTATACATAGAATTATTCATGAAAAATTGCATATGAAAAAATTAGTTTGTCGTTGTGTCCCCCATAATTTAACAGAACACCAAAAAGCGAAGCGTGTCAGAATCTGAAAAGAAACCATAAAATTACTTAACTATGGTGGGCACCGCCTTATTTCTAAAATCATAACTGGTGATGAAACTGACATACCGTTTTTTGACGTTCCAACACGACAAAAAAAAAGTACTGATCTTTGAAGATGACCCCAAACCAGCAATGGTGAAAAAACAATGAACAATGAAAAAAGTAATGTATGCCGTTTTCTCAGAAATACGGGACTGGTCAAAGCCATCAAGCTGGAGGGACAGAAGACAGTCATTGCTAACTGGTACACCACTAAGTGTCTTCCAGAAAATCTTCAAGAAGTGAATGTAAGGGGACTCATTCTTCATCATGATACTGCATCTTCTCATACGGCAAGATCGACAGTCGAATTTCTTAAACAAAGACACATAAAAGTGATAGAACATCCACCCTATTTCCCTGATCCTGCTTTGTGTGACTTTCGGCTTTTTTTTTTTTAATCTCAAGAAAATTTACGTGGTCGCCGTTTTCATTCCGAAGATGAGATTGATGAGGCTATAAAAGCATATTTTTCATCAATTCCAAGAAATGGATGGCGAGCAGCATTTAATCTTTTAAAAAATCATCTTCAAAAATGCGTTGATGTTGGAGGGGATTACTTTGAACACTCTTAAAATTTGGTAAGTTAAACTTGTACCATTTAGGCGTATCTCAAAAATTTCAGAGTGACCCTCGTATAATTTAACAAAAGGAATTAAATGCTGATTCATTCACTTATTTTAAATTACTTGTATGAACGGGATACTTTTCATAATAAATTGTTGACATATGCAAATAAAAATAACAATCCTAATAAAATCTTCAAAAATATATTATATAATACTCCTAATGAGTTAGATATGTGAGGAATGTCAGAGGTAAATGTCTGAAGAAAATGTCATTGTAGGTATGTTTTATTTCTTTCTGAGCTAAACGGCAACAAATTATTTTCACAGTTGAAATAAATGAAGAAATCCAATGAACGAGTCATTTAAATATAGCATAAGGAATTAAATGCTGATTCATTTATTTATTTTAATTTCCTACAAAGAATTAAAAATATCACACTGAAGAGAAACGTTGTTTATTCTTTATAGCAAAATAAAAATTTCCTAATCTTCCAAATAATATGACGAAATGGAAAACTTTCAAAAATCGATATAATCTTAAGATAAACTGAGAAAGGCTTCTTCAAATCCTTCTTAATATTATTTGTTGCAAAAAAATTTTAACTTTCCGTTTTTTTTACCTCCCACTTATCTAATTAAGAGAATTTGAAGTTCACTTAATTAGTTCATAAAAAATGAAATCTCCAGTAGTCAGTTTTTTACATTTGCAAATCTCGTAATTTTAAATATGTATTCTAAAATTTAACGTTAAAAGCTCCTTTTTTTTATGTACTTTGTATTAATGTCTTTTTTAAAATCATTTACTAAATCGTGAAAGTATTTTAAAATAAAATAAATGAAACATATTCGCCAGAAAATATCAATTTTATTTTTTTTCAATAAATTCTAGGTGTATTCGAGAGAATAATTTATTTTCCAAATCCAGAAAAGAAAGAGTTTTAAAAATAATTGTTAAACAAAACAAAACTTTCCATGATTTAAATTAAACTGAAATTACAAAGATTTATTTTGTACTTAAGATTTAATTCTCGGAAGCTCTTTGCGTGCCATTTTTAGATGTTTCATTCTTGAAAGATAATTAATCGCCCCTTTGCAAAATATTTTGAGAAAAATTCTTTCCCGCCTTTATTTCTATTCTCATCTGTTCTTTAAAAGAGAAAACTCTCCTCAGAAATAACCCTTCGCTATTATTTCTATTCGCTTAGCACATTGATTTCATTTTCAAAAAATAGTTACGATACAAAAAGTTAGGTTTGTGAGGAATGTTGTAGTTAGACGTCTCTCATTTAATTTTTAAAAATATTTCTTTATTGCTTTCTGAATTAATACTCATCAAATTATTTTCACATCTGAAGTAAATGAAAGAGTTGTATAATATAACAAAGGCATTAAATGCTGATTCATTCATTTATTTTAAATTACTTGTGGGAACATGATTTTTTTTTCATAATGAATTGGTGGCATATGCAAATAAAAACAGGATTGGTTTGTGGCTCTAAGGTCATCTTGTGCACACTTTGGGCTAATTAGACTGGGACCTACAGTTTAAAGTGGATTTCGAACTACTCACAAACATCCATGCTACCGCCAGGATTCGCACCTAAAATCTGTGGTACCAAAGTCTAGAGCGCTAGCCAATAGACCATCAGGCCGCTGTAAAGACAACAGCAAACACGAATATCCATGTGTCTTCAGGCATTGCTGTTTGAAATAGAAATCAAACCCCGTTCTCATCTTACAAGTGAGAATCAAATTCTTTGATGCATAAGCAAAAACCGATACCAGAACGAGAGGTAATTTTCTGCCCTGAAAGCTGACTGAAAAATGAAACATGCGTTCCACTTTCTTTCCATGTTACAATGTGACTCCCCCTCGGTGAGTAATGCAATGCGGGACGGACATCCATCAATCACTCATGGATGAAGGTAAAGGGACAGCTTCAGTTGTGATAGAGCACCCATATGTAGAAGTCTGACTTGTCTTCGTGATGTGGACTTTTTAGTGGTAAGGTTGTCAACCCTAAGCCCAATGCTTTACACAGACTTTAAGTCTGTTAATATAGTCATATTGGACGGCTACGGGTTTAGACTGGATTCCGAACTACTACAAGCGTTCATGGCCACAAATATCCACATCACATTTGGGACTCGAGCCCGAGAAAGATGCGCGAGTCCCGAATGTTCCGTGTGTAGTCGTGAATAATAATCATGTGCCGAATGTTCCATCAACAGTCGAATGTAGCGAGGACAGCTACTCACTTTCCCAATAGATTCCCGCTCGTCTCTATTACAATGAACTTGTTTAATGTACAAGTAGCAAGCTAGCATCAACAGAACTCACGCCAGGATTGGGCAGGATGAGTCAAAACTTCTTCCTTTGGGAAAGGGTAAATCCCAAAGTGCAGAGGAGAGTTCGGTCTAAATTGCGGTATCGACATATGAATGGCGTTCCAGTAACATATGACCTTAATTCAAAATATCCGAAATTTGACATCAGCATACACAAATAAATGTGCTTGAAAAAAATGTAAATCTCAGTTAAATATTTACCATAAAAATGTATGATGAAATTTACAGAGGTAAATTGAAGAATAATAAATCATAATAATAAGGAAATAAGTAAATCAAAAGTTATTAAAGAAGCATATTTTTTTTTACTTTAGAATTTAAGAATGTATAAATATATGAGTAAAACTGTGTTACTTTAGTTGATCTTCAGTGACTTACATTTTATGCATATTAGGAACGTTTCATATGTGTCCCACAGTTTTACTCACTGTAAAACAGAGGGACAGAAAACGTTTCAAATATGCATAAAAATGTAAATGATTGAAGGTCAATTAAAAAATGAAGCTGTGAAAACTCGAAAAGACATAGATCACAAATGATCTCTCATAGAGACTTCAAATAATTGCATTTCAAGCAGGCAATTATTATGGAAGGAATATAATATCGTATAATTTGAATACTTTTCTCATTTAACTAGAGCTAAAAGATTCTCCATTTTGTGCAATTATACTGTTACTTTAACTCCTGAAGAAAATTATTTATGTTTTCAAGAAAGGAAATTGCGAAATTGTAAAATCAAATAATACATTCAACGAAAGATAATAATTTAAAGAAAAATATGATATATATATATATATATTAGTAAAAAACAACATTGGTTCTAATATCGTATAATTTGGCTATAATATAGTATTATAAGAAACTACATTGACTGGGCCTGAATGGTGGAGAGGCTATCTGGCGCTAGGTATCATAGGTTTCGGGTTTTTAGTGGTTCGGAATCCACTTTTAAGCCTAAGTCCCGGTCTCATATGACTGTCCCATCACGGAGCAAAGTCAGACTTCTACCTATGGGTGTTCCATCACAATAGAAGGCCCCTTTCCCTCCATCCATGAGTAGATCACTCATGGGATGTCCGTCCTGCACTTTGCGGGCATTGAGGATTAGTCCCAAGCAAACAAACAAACTAAATTGACTAAAATAAATTCAACATTTCGTAATTATTTTTCATCGTTCAAGAAAATCATAGCAAAAGACGAAAGGCTAATTTACAATTTGGCCCAATATTTCAGGACATGGTCCAGATCTTCAGACATTCAACATTATAATAGATGTTTATCAAGAATGGACCACAAAAGATACAACCTGATCCTCCTTTGCCTTTGCGTCATATAAGACGTTATATACACTGAAGTGACAAAAGTCATGGGATACCTCTTAATATCGTGTCGGCCCTTTTCCCCCGGCGAAGTGCAGCAACTCGACGTGGCATGGACTCCAACAAGTCGTTGGAAGTCTTCTGCAGGAATATTGAGCCATGCTGTCTCGATAGACGTCCATAATTGTGAAAGCGTTGATGGTGCAGGATTTTGGGCACGAACAGACCTCTCGATGATGTCCCATAAATGCTCGATGGGATTCATGTTGGGCGATCTAGGTGGCCAGATCATTCGTTGGAATTTTATAGAATGTTCTTCAAACCAATCGCGAACAGTTGTGGCCCGGTGACATGGCGCATTGTCATCCATAAAAAATCCCATCGTTGTTTGGGTATGAAGTCCATGAATGGCTGTAAGTGATCTCCAAGTAGCTAAACAGAAGCATTTCCAGTCAATGTTCGGTCCAGTCGCACCAGAGGACCAAGTCCATGCCATGAAAAAAACAGCCACACCATTACGGAGCCACCACCAGCTTGAACAGTGCCTTGCTGACAGTTTGGGTCCATGGCTTCGTGGGGTCTGCGCCACACTCGAACCCTACCATCAGCTCTTACCAACTGAAATCGTGACTCATCGGACCAGGCCACGGTTTTCCATTCATCTAGGGACCAACTGATATGCTCACGTGCCCACGAGAGTCGCTGCAAGCGATGTCGTTCTGTCAGTAAAGGCACTCGAGTCGGTCTTCTGCTGGAATAGCCCAAGAAAGCCAAATTTCTCCGCACAGTTCTAAAGACAAATCCCTTGTACGTCCCACATTGATTTCTGCGGTTATTTGACGCAGTGTTGCTTGTCTGTTAGAATTTACGTCTCTTTGCAGACGTCGCCGGTCTCGGTCGTTAAGTGCAGGCGGTCGACCACTGCGCTGTCCATGGTGGGATGTTATGCCTGAAATGTCATACTCTCGGCACACTCTTGACAAAGTGGATCTGGGAATGTTGAATTCCTAACGATTTCCGAAATGGCATGACCCATGAGTCTAGCTCCAACTAACATTCCGCGTTCAAAGTCTGTTAATTCCCCGTCGTGCGGTCATCATCACGTCAACACCTCTTCACATGAATAACTTGAACAGAAGTGAAAGCTCTGCGAAAACACTGCGCATTTATACCTGTTCTACGCGATGCTACTGCCATCTTAAAATTTGCATATTGCTATCCCATGACTTTTGTCACTTCAGTGTATATTACTATTAAATCCAACAGTTTCAACCTGTATGGAGAGAAGCTTTAGAAAGTGGAATTCTTTATTGAATAAATCAACAAGAATTCCCCCAATTCCTTTAAGAGCGGTCCATGACTTTATAGGGTCACTTGTATAAATGGAACTAGCGGCGACTGATATCTGCCCACTTTGCGACTATGGCGTGCCCATGCCTGGAGAGCACCTCAGCATATGCCCAACTGCATATGTCTTAACTGTATTCCTTTTCATGTTACTGACAATGGCTTTAGTGATTGTTTTTGTGGTTCTTTACTGTTGGGCTTTTTCTGGCTGTATTGGGCTGTATTTCTTTACTGTATTTATTAACGATTAAACACCGACAGGTCGGAGACGAACATAATATAAAAAAAGTTTTAATAGTTAAAGTACTATTTTAATTAGACAACTTTAAATATTTGAATTTAAATTCTTTTTATATTTGGGGCTATTTGTTAACAATTTTTATACTTTTATAAATATATGGAAAATTTTGAAAATTTAATCTATATTGACATTCTCTGTATGCAGTGCTGACGGTTTTACGAAGTACCATCATGACTAAAGCCATTCTACACTATGACGGGAAAGTTATCTGGAAACCACCAGCCATCTATAAAAGCTCTTGCGGTATAGATGTGGAATACTTCCCATTCGATGAACAAACCTGCCTAATGAAATTTGGTTCTTGGACCTCACGATGGTTACACGGTAAGTCTTGCTTCTTAGGATTTTTACTATAGCCAATATGCACATTGAATAGAAGGCTTATTCATTGAAATCCTACTTGTAGTCCAAACATGAAAGCCTTTTATTATTGATTATAAATAAAATTTAAGGCAATACAATTTTATGAAAGATTTCATTTAAACTTGAGTTAAATTAGTTTATCTTTCTGGCCATATTTAATGTAATAAAACATTTAAATTCTTTCCATCATTTTTTTTTTTTATTTCAAATGGCAAGGCAATACAAGGGGGGGGAAATACAGAATAAAAAAGAAAAAGAAAATGTGCACAAATGAGTTTAACAAAAAACTGACCGGAAGTCCTTGCCTTAAAAGTTCTCTAGCTTCCAATATCTCGGATTTGCCATGAAGTGCCTAGCAGCAATGGATTTGAGCTCGGCTCATTAGTTCTGCCAAATCACAAAGAAGGCAGTTTGGTTGGACAAAAATCCTAATGCGATGTAGAAGCTCATTAGATGAGTTCTTTTTGATTGAGACAAGCCACCATCATTCCATTGCAATACACACAACCCAATCGAACTATCATGCCTAAAACAGTAAAATTTGATAGTACCACTTTAGCCGTTTAGAACGTAGTCCATGCACACCACTAGGATGTAGGTCTGCATTGCACCCCATCTTACCGTAATTGGTTAACTAATTTTTTAATTACCAAAGAAACTATCCTGATCAGCAAATGAAGTTATACAATTAAGTCGCATAAACAGATTATTTATTAGTAGGTTTCTTTTATATTTCATAAAATGACAAATGTTTCCATTAAATCTTATCTTAAAGAGGTTTCGTGTGTATGTCAGTATCTTCCACAGTTGATTTACACACTTTTAAGTCTTCAGTACACGATTTTATTTAAGAATTCAATCACTTTTCAACACGAAATTCCCTTGAATGACCCTAGATAAGATTATTGACAGTTGAAAGCGATCACAGCTCTGTTAATCCTCTATAAAACCTTCCGTCCTTTAATGAACCGATATCTCAAATCCAAACGAACATTACATTGATTCTTTAGAATAATTTTTTTTTTTTCGACTATTTCTTTTCTTTCTCTGTACTATCAAAATTTTTAAACAACAAAAAAATCACTTAGACCAAACCATTAAGAAAGCATATATAAGGTTTCAACGATAATGTCTTTCAACATGTCACCAGAAATAATAATAATGTTATTCAAAAATTCAGTCAATTCAAAAACTTCATCCAACTCTCCTACTTTAATTCAAAATTTAGATGAAATTATTCCGCATGATATCTTTAAAATAATCTATATTCTCAAAGAATTTATTAACATATTTGCAGGAAATAACATTATCGATCATCTTTTCAACCAACTACACACTGCTAACAATCCAGAAGACAAACTCAACTTACTTCTAAATGGCTTAGCCAATCAACCATCTATGAATAATCATGTCTAATCCCCATACCTGAACATGACATAACGATACCTACCAACAAAAATCGTCCGCGCACCTTCTCTGAACATACTAAATAAATAAATATTTTATTTAGCTCTCTCTATAAGTTGATTTTATTCCCCTATTTTAATTTTTTTATTTTCTTTCTTACTGAGCAAGCCCTTTCTCTTATCATTTACCTCCAAAGGAAACTTATAAAGATAGAGGTATATGGAGGCTAACGCTGCCAAAAGGCCTCAATAATGTCAAACTGTGTCTGTGTCTTTCAACAAAATTCCCTCACCTTTTCAACTCAAAAAGTGCATGGACAACAATAACTAAACAGCATCAATTAATAAAGGCCTTATTGTCTTTCAGGTTGACTTGAAGCACAAATACCAAACTGAAGAATCCAACCTCATTCCAATGGGCATGGATTTAAGCGAGTTCTTCTTGAGCGTGGAGTGGGGATATCATGGAAGTACCAGCACTCAGAACTGAAAAGTTCTACAGTTGTTGTGAGGAGCCCTACCCGGACATCACCTTCAACATCACCCTGAGGCGAAAGACCCTCTTCTACACCGTCAACCTTATCATCCCATGCGTCTTCATCTCCTTCCTGTCTGTCCTGGTCTTCTATCTGCCTTCCCACTCTGGCGAAAAAGTGTCCCTGTCTATCTCCATCGTCCTGTCACTGGGGGTGTTCTTCCTGTTGCTGTCCGAGATCATCCCTCCGACCTCCCTCACTGTCCCCCTCCTGGGAAGTATCTGCTCTTCACCATGATTTTGGTTTCCTTTTTTCGGTCTTTGTCACCATCGCGGTTCTCAACGTTAACTTCAGGTAAGTGAAGTTTTTCGTAATTTATTTTTAATATAAAATAAATTTTTTGGCAGGTTTTCTTATTTTTTCAAAGTATAAAGTGTGTTTCTTCAATATCGGATAACTTGTGAAGGACCAGAATCCAAACTTTAAGTGTATAAAAGTTGTATAGAGCAGTATATCTTCACGATACATGGTTTTCGAGATAAGTGTCAAAGAAAAGTATTGCGTCACATTTGGAATCAAGAAAATAAGCTTTAATAGAAGTGAAAACAGCGATAATTGCATAAAACAAGGCGTTTAAATAATAAGGTATTCAAAATGACTGCTCTTTAAATCGGCAGTACAAAGACTAACTGCACATGATCCAACAGCCTGGAATCCTCAAAAGTGAAGGCAGCAGACGAATAATAAGATTCATTTCAAAAGCCAATGGAATTCGATATATTATTTCAAAAGTCCCATAGAAAAAAATCTCTTTCAAATTCAAAAGATCATACTAGCACACAACAAGTCATCAAATCTATTGATGTCTTTGAGGGTAAAGATGATGGCGAGACGGATAGTAAAAGGTATACTTTCTCGCAGTCTACGTCAATGTAGTTAGTCGATACATTGGCACATAGTAAGTGCGTATATGTACTTTTCATTTTCCAAAAATTGTCGATAATTTAAATCAAGACCACCCAATGCCGGTTCATTTCCATTACAGACAGCCACATATCGCCCATCTATTTTTAAATTATTCCTTTCATAGAGGAATAAAAATTTTATTTTCATTTCTTTAAATCTTTTTTTTTTTCATCCCTTCTGCATTTTTAAATTTCTACATTTTACTGATTTCAGTTAATTTTTTGTGCACTAAATATGATATGTTATTTTCTTTGCATTTTTTTTTTTTTGAAATTGCTCAACGTGAAGTATGTTCCTCTGATTTTTTTTTCAATTTTCCAAACTGCATATTTTATGCAACATTGACTGAACACTTTATATAATAGCCTTACGTTAAAAACTTTTACCCATTCCTTTGAGACAATGATTAATAATTACCACCCACAAATAGTAACACTCATCAATGGAAACCATTTGGGGTTGAGATTTCACTTTATCATTTATTCCTAATTATTATTATGTTACCGATTACCTCATATAAATGGTAACACTCATACAGAGGAAACCAGTGATGTGGAGATATCTCTTTCTCATCTACGTCCCTGCTGAAGTGTCACAGAAGATATTCGCATTTAAGTGGGGTCTACATTTAAACGCATGAGCCACAAGAGTTGCTCGTGAACGAAGTTTCTAAGCATCTAGAGTGTAAGCGTTTTGAAAAACAAATAATCTAATCTACCCTTACTAAAGAGCTCCGGTTGTCTTCCGAAAGATCATAAATCTGTTGATGCGTGACCAAACTCCTATCTTTAAAGCTGAGTAGAAATTTTATTTCCTGCAGATCTTTCAAACACTTTCGCATGCTTTGCTTTTCCATCCCTACTGGAACAAACCATTTTTAAAAGCTACACACGCAGCTTCATGCTTCAGCTTTAAATGTAGACGAAACTTTAGTTGCTACTGAAGACATTCTAAATGACTATCACAGATTGACTAAAATTCATGTAATTTACAGCTTATCAAGTTTCATCCAAATATAATTTTCATCATTTGAGATTCTTATTTCCAATATCATATGAGAATTAAATGAAAAACATACAAATATTACGAATTTCATTAATTACCCTCGTGCGCTACGAATGCTTTATTTGTAGTATAGCATGAGATACTAATAGATATGGCACATAAATGAACGAGACAACAAGGTACATAAATAAACCACGAGCACATAAGTGAACGAGAACATTTTCCAAACGAACGAGACACCAAGATAAAAATGAACCACGAGCACATAAGCAACGAGATACCACGGCACATAAATAAACCACGAGAACATAAGTGAACGAGATACCAAGGCACATAAATGAACGAGAACATTTTCCAAACGAACGAGACACCAAGATAAATGAACCACGAGCACATAAAACGAGATACCAAGGCAATAAATGAACGAGAACATTTTCCAAACGAACGAGACACCAAGATACATAAATGAACCACGAGTACATAAGTGAACGAGATACCAAGGCACATAAATGAACGAGAACATTTTCCAAACGAACGAGACACCAAGATACCACGAGCATAAGTGAACGATAACGGCACATAAATAAACCACGAGAACATAAGTGAACGAGACACCAAGGCACATAAATGAACGAGAACATTTTCCAAACGAACGAGACATGATTAAATGAACCACGAGCACATAAGTGAACGAGAACATTTTCCAAACGAACGAGACACCAAGATACATAAATGAACCACGAGCACATAAGTGAACGAGATACCACGGCACATAAATAAACCACGAGAACATAAGTGAACGAGATACCAAGGCACATAAATGAACGAGAACATTTTCCAAACGAACGAGACACCAAGATACATAAATGAACCACGAGTACATAAGTGAACGAGATACCACGGCACATAAATAAGCCACGAGAACATAAGTGAACGAGATACCAAGGCACATAAGTGAACGAGAACATTTTCCAAACGAACGAGACACCAAGATGCATAAATGAACCACGAGCACATAAGCGAGATACACGGCACATAAATAAACCACGAGAACATAAAACGAGATACCAAGGCACATAAATGAACGAGAACATTTTCCAAACGAACGAGACACCAAGATACATAAATGAACCACGAGCACATAAGTGAACGAGATACCGGCACATAATTAAACCACGAGAACATAAATGAACGAGGTTTATTTATGTGTCCAGGAATCCACTTCACTTAATATTTGTACTACTTTTACCTTTTAATTTAATAGGCTAATATTATTAACGTTCAGTAATGGTATTGTTACGCTTAATGTCGAACCAAGTATCATTGAACGTATACCTTGGGGTTTCGTATTTCATGGAGTGACGAGCGCATCAGATTCGTCATAGTCTCGAGAGCTCTGAAAATCTCCGACCTTGAAGTGAACTGCATTTGTGAATCTAATTTATTTTTTAATTTTCTTTTTTTGTAAACACAGTTCTTTATATATATAGTGCTTGTAAATAAAAATTAAAGTGTTCCCATGAACCTGAAAGTGGCCCTCCGCTTGAAGCCACTATAGGTCTAATATAGACCGAGACGTTACAATAGCCTACGCATACGCTTATATCATTATTTATTCACCTCACGAAAATTTACCGTAATGCAAATGTTTGTTACAAAACTAGGGGTTAACTTGTTGTGTTTTCACATAAAACAACTTGCTATCATTTATTCTCTTGTATTTCAAATGCATTAAAGTGAATCCGCGTAATGGAAAGGTAATTCACAAAAAAATTCTGTAAGCTTTTTGCAATCATTTTTTTTAAATAACTATAATGTAGTATCCTTCGACGAAAATATATTTTACCTTTTTTTTTTTTTTATGAATTTTGCGCTCCATCGACCGATTCTATTCAATTTAAGTCTCGCATTCAATGTTTCCTTGATATTATTACTCAGCAAACTGTTTTGTAAATTTGATTCTCTTATCATTTGACAAAGTAAATTTACCGCAGAGCGGGAGATGAATTACCTTTTTATTAAATCTTCATGAAACGATACGATGAAGTGACGAGCCTGTAAATAAAAAGGATGATTGAAGATATAATAAAAATGTCACCGTATCCAAAAAGAAAGAATAAAAAAAATAATCCAACAGCAATTTTCTTCGAAGGTTATGTGAGTCCCCGTCCTTTCGGCAATAATCTGACGCTAACTTGACATCATTTGTCGACAAATTGACAGCCTTTCAATTCCGATTTTTGATGTTGCGCCCAGTTGCGACAAAATTATTTCGAAAACTGAATTTTGATCCGTACTTGTATATACAGTTACAGTTACTGCAAAAAAAAAATCTGTTCTTTTTTGGTAAATCGGTATTAAATAGGTTTTTGAAAAACACATTTTATTAATTTAATATTTGAAATTTGTCTTTATTCTTCTCATTGTGTTTGGTCATATTGTATATTCTTGTTAGATTTTAAAATGTTAAAATGGAATTTTAAAAATTCGTTTCTCTAAAAATACATTTTACTAATTAAAAACCTGAAAGTTGTCTTTTTCTCACATTCCTTGGTCATATTGTATATTCTTGTTAGCAATTTAAATATTAAGATGCATTTAAATAATTTCGTTTTTTGTGAAATTATATTAAAAAAAAACTTGAAAATTTTCTTTATTTTATTCACAATCCTTAACGATATTGTGTAATCTTGTTGGCAATTAAAATATTAAAATGGAATTTTAAAATATTCGTTTCTCTAAAAATATATTTTACTAATTAAAAATTTGAAGTAGTTTTTATATTTATTGTAAATATCGTTACAATAATAAAAATTAATAAAACGTATATTATCGTTTATTATATTAATTTAAAAGTCGTTTCACCACAGTCCTAGGTCCTATTGTATAATCTTGTTTGTAATTTAAATATTAAAATGGAATTTTAAAAATTCATTTTTCTAAAAATACATTTTACTAATTAAAAATGTTACTCGTAAATGATGTCTAACTTGGCATCATTTGTCGACAAATTGACCGTTTTTCAATTTCGATTTTTGTTACTGCGCCCAGTTGCGACAAGATTATTTCAAAACTGAATTTTGATCCGTATTTGTATATACAGTTACAGTGACTGCAATAAAAATCTGTTCTTTTTGGTAAATCGGTGGGAGATTAAAATGTAAAAGATCGTTGAAAAATACATTTCATTAATTTAATAATCGAAGGTTTTCTTAATTTTATTCACAGTCCTTGATCAATTGTATATTCTTGTTAGCGCTTTAAATTTTCAAATGCAATTTAAAAAAATTTCTGTTCTTTGTATATATTTATAAAAAGTTGAGATTTTTCTTTTTATTTTAAGCAGTCCTTGGTCATATTATACATTCTTGTTGATAATTTAAATAATAAAATGCAATTTAAAACATTTTCGTTTTTGTGAGAATATATTTTACTAATTAAAAACTTGACATTTTTCTTTAGTCTTCTTACAGTCCTTGATCATTTTGTATATTCTTGTTAGCAATTTAAATATTAGAATGGAATTTTAAAATATTCGTTTCTCTAAAAATATATTTACTAATTAAAAACTTGACAGTTATCTTTTATTCTTCTCACAGTCGTCATATTGTTTATTCTTGTTGGCAATTAAAAGATTAAAAATTTAATTTTTAAAATTCGTTTCTCTAAAAATGTATTTTATTAATTAAAAACTTGAAAGTTATCTTTATTCTTCTCACAGTCGTCACATTGTTTATTCTTGTTGGCAATTAAAAGATTAAAAATTTAATTTTTTAAAGTTCGTTTCTCTAAAAATGTATTTTATTAATTAAAAAACTTGACAGTTATCTTTATTCTTCTCACAGTCGTCACATTGTTTATTCTTGTTGGCAATTAAAAGATTAAAAATTTAATTTTTAAAATTCGTTTCTCTAAAAATGTATTTTATTAATTAAAAACTTGACAGTTATCTTTATTCTTCTCACAGTCGTCACATTGTTTATTCTTGTTGGCAATTAAAAGATTAAAAATTAAATTTTTAAAATTCGTTTTCTCTAAAAATGTATTTCATTAATTAAAAACTTGAAAGTTATCTCTATTCTTCTCACAGTCGCCATATTGTTTATTCTTGTTAGCAATTAAAAGATTAAAATTTAATTTTTAAAAATTCGTTTCTCTAAAAATATATTTTATTAATTAAAAATTTGAAAGTTCTCATAGTCCTTGGTCATATTGTAGATTTTAGTTAATAATTTAAATATTAAAATTAAATTTTAAGAAATTCCTTTTTTCTAAAAGTACATTTTACTAATTAAAACTAGAAATTTTTCTTTATTTTACTCATAATTCGTGGTCATATCGTGTAAGTTCGTTAGCGTTTTAAATATCAATAAGCACTATTTTAAATATATATATATATTCAAAGTAATTATTTCTATATGAATTTTACCAATAATTAGAAGGAAAGGTAGAGCAGTTTCTATTGTAATGGAGCACACACATAGGTAGAAGTCTGACTTGAATATTTACGAGGTAGGTAAAATCAGTCCTACGGCCAAATCTCTATAGTCATATTTGACTGGGATCTACGACTTAAAGCGGATTCAGAACCACTACAAACATCTATAGCACCGCCGGGACTCGTACCCGAACCCTGTGGCACCGAGCACCAGAAATCTAGTGAATATTATAAACCGAACTCTCGTGTTACATTTATTTTTACGGGACTGTTTCACTTTATTAAAGATTACATTATAACCACTTTTATGGAAGCAGGATTTGTATCCCACTTTTACGCGATGTTTTCCGAGAATTCGAAAAGTATGGAAAATACCAATATCACATGACATCCTGCTACAGGGTTTCGAAGATTGAGAGAAAATCTTACAAACACGTTATTTTGTAACACCCATTCAAGCTAACGTGATACGAAAATTAGGAAAATCCATGTGTAACATGGTATCCATCAAAACAGTTTCCCACTAACACGATTCAAAAATTGGATGAAACTTTCAGGTATTACAACATTTCATATAATATTTTAATCCTTAATGTCGCCTGATGGCCATCGGCTAGCGCTCTGGCGTTTGGAACCACATACATTAGGTTAGAATTCTGGGGTGGCTCTGTGAATGGTTCGGTGTCTACGTTAAACAGTAGATCCTGTTATAATTAGCTTAAAGTGGGGGAAAAAATGACAGTATATCAACAAACCAAATGCAATGAAAGATATATAGAGGTTCGGTTTATCACTCTACGGTAGTCTTTTTTTTTTTTTTTTTTTTTGCACATTTTGGTATAATTAGACCGGGACATAGTTTAAAGTGGATTCTGAAACACTCACAAACATCCATGCCACCGCCGGATTCGAACCTGAAGATTGTAGTACCAAAGGCCAGAGCGCTAGCCAATTGTCCATCAGGTCGCGCAAAAACACGGAAGATATCCATGTAATACGGCATTTTTACACGATTAAAAAAAAAAAAAAATTTTTATTTTTGTTTGTATATCATGTTATATATCTAAGAACTTTGAAAATTCATTATATTTTATATTTTATGATTAAAATTATTTATTTCTTAAATAAGTTAAAGGTTACAGATTACTTTTACATATTTCTCAATCCTCTAATATATGTACTAAAAATAATTTGGATTTATACTATTATTGTATGTTTATAAAGGCGTATGTTATTTCTTATATTTTCTGAAATTAATTAAAATCTCATACAATGTCTGTTAAGCAATATATAAACATATATATAGCCGAAAGTGTGTGCAAAATGAGCGTAGAGCGACAAACAAATCAAAGAAAATTACAGATATTTAAAAGTTAAAAAAAAAAAGACAAAAAGTTAAAAGCAAATATTAATGGTTATTTGTATTAATAACGAAGAAAACATGCAATAATAATATAAAGCTTTTAAACAAATTTTGTTTCATTATTGTAACTTTTAGAATAATTCGTTTTTCCTGTTTTCTGTTATTGTTTCGTGCAAATTGGAGCGATTAAAAACCTAATGGTGCTGTTAAAGTTCATGGCATTTGCATCTCAAAGGAAATTACATGTATTTAATTCTCATTAAACATAATTAATGACGCCTTTGTGTTAACGAGTAATAAATTCCTCGTGTAATCCATCTCCATTAACAACTAAATTAATTATATACTTTTGTACACATAAACTGTTTTTACATAAGATAATAAATTATGGTTTTTTCAACTAATCGTTACGTTCTTTTTCAAAAATTTCTTTCAAAATTATTTTAAAAATATTAATATTAAGGTCTTTGAATTAATAAGTATGTTTATTTTCTGTTTCTTATGCGTTATAAACAACTTTATTTTGCTAGAATATAAGGAACTTACTATTGTTGTTATTGAAAGCCAGGCATTTTTACATGAGACGATTTCCTTCTATAACATCAGAGATGTAACAGATTTAATGTTACCTAATTGTACTGAGAAGGGCTAAATACACTGCAACAATATTGTGGATCTGCAATTATACAGATTGCCATCTTTATAATTTATGGATCTTTACTATGAATTTCCATTATCAACTTTTTAAGACTAACGGAAATACAATCAGGTCTAGGGATAATTCCCGCTCATCCCTAGATAAATTGATACTGAAACTTTCCCGCTTGGCAGAACTTGTAAAGTTTTTGAACCAGATTCCCTTTGTTGCAAAACTCATCGCTTTAAAATGAACCTAGGCAAATGACGCTTTTCTTCTGCCGAAAAATGTTGGAATTAGTATGGGACACTTAATCCTCCGTGCATACATAAAAAGTTCTTCAATAAATCTAACTGTATCTTATTAAATATATTCCTTATATTCCTATGCATCCTCTTGTGAATATCCTACATTATCATTAGAATATCATTCGTTATTCTTTATATTCTTAAATATACCATTGAGAATATCATTATCATTCGAATATAAAATATCATTGGTTATTCCCTATATTCCTAAGTATCCCCTTCAGTAAATCATTATCATTCAAATATCGAATATTATTCATTATTCTTTATATTTTTAAGTATCCCCCCTGAGAAGGTTATTCGTAATCATTAAAATATCGAATACGATTGGTTATTACTTATATTCCTAAGTATTTTACACTCATGTCCATAAATTAAGGAAAATTCAGAATCGCACAGAAATTGAACTCTAAAATAAAAATTTCACCTGTAGAATTACCACACACATATTGAAGAAGAATATGCAAATTACAGGATACCACCAGATGGCGCGGATAGTACGTCACAATGACGAGAGTGTAAGAGAGGGGTATATAAGGAATGGTGGCAAAGAAGTAAAATTGTTCACAAGCGCTTCAAAAGCCTTTCAGTGCAATAACCACATAGTTATGGCACAAAGGAAGCATTTGGGTGATTTTTTACGTGGTAGAACTATCGGAAGACTGGAATGTGGACGTACCCAGCTGGAAGTATCCGAGGAACTTGGAATCGCCCAGAGTGTCATCTCCAGGCTTTGGCAACGATTCCAAGATGATGGTAATGTGAGTAGATGTTACAGCACAGGTCGCCCCCGAGTTACAACGCCGAACGAGGACCGGCATTTAGCAGATACTGCCAAAAGAAACAGCATCAGACCTGTCTCGTCAGCTCTCTTCAGCTACCGGTACGACAGTTTCAAGGCAAACCGTGTACAGACGCTTAGGACACATTGGTTTATATGCTCGTAGGCCTGTCAGATGTGTTCCACTTACTGCAACTCACTGTCGCCAGCGATTAACCTGGAGTAGAGAGCATGCATTGTAGACACCGCAACAGTGGTCTGGTGTGATGTTTTCCGAAGAGTCCAGGATTAGTTTGCAGTCTGATTCTCGCCGGACTTTCATATGGAGAGCGCCAGGTACCCGTTACTACCAAGAAAACACCATTGAATGACACCGTTACGGTGGTGCAGGATGGCTCATTTGGGGAGGAATTATTCTTGGTTCCAGAACTGACCTGCATGTTCAGAGTGTAACGATGACAGGCCACATCTATCGGGATGTCATTCTGGAACAACATGTACGTTTGTTTCGGGCCGCCATGGGGGATGTATTTCTGTTTATGGATGACAACTCCCGTCCTCACCGTGCAAACATTGTAGACGAATGCCTTCAATTGGAGGATATCACCCGTATGGATTGGCCAGCATACTCACCGAACTTGAATCCAATAGAGCATGTGTGGGATATGCTTGGCCGACGAATTGCAGCCCGTCAACCCCTCCCACTTGTCAACTGGAACTTCGGAGGGCATTGCTTGATGAGTGGTGTAATATTCCCCAAGATCAGATTGCTAATTTGATACTCAGCATGCCTAGGCGTTGTAAGGCCTGTATTGCATCGTCCGGGAGACATACTCCATATTAACCATCATACTAACCATGTTATACTGTTTTTTGTAAATAGGTTCTTTTTTGAAATTTGCTCCAGGTAGTAAAAATCGCAATTTTTTAATTATGTCCAACATATAGCATCTTTTTGCTCCTTTTGTTTAATAAACACACTTTACAAATAAGTCAAATTTGTTTTGCTTCTGTATCTTTCTTTGCTGAACTTTATTATCCTTAATTTATGGACATGAGTGTATATTAAATTGTCATTTGTTATCACCACAAGTAATATTATGCCTTTTTTAGAAGGAATAATATTACTTTTTAATTGGCCGGATTATTTATGCTTTTAAGATAAATTAATTTTTGGGTTTTCTTTACTCAGAAGTACTTCATATCTCTTCATGTGTTTTTTGATTTGAAATTTGCTTCTGTATAAACAAGCGTAAATTAATGGACTATAAAAACTAGTGTACTTTGAAATGATATTAAAATTTCAGAAGAAAAAAAATTACCATGTCGGTCTAAATGAATCGTATGAAAAAATTAAGAAGTAACAACAAAAAAAAATGAATACGAGACGAACTAGCATGAATGCATATATAGGGTGAGCATAAAGTCTCTGCCCTAATTACAAAAAATTTAATGTGCAAAAAGTGATTTAATTATACATATGTTTGTTTGGATATATTGTTGGAACTGTTATAAAGTTTTGGGAACTAATGGCCTATAACAGGGGTGGCCAACGTCAAATGATTTTGCGGGACACATATAAAATTATATATCCTCATATTTGATATAGACCCGCTATAGACTTTTTGGAGTGAAAAATTTAAACATAATGAGTTATTACTATTGTGTTTACTATTATTCTTAAATGCAAACATAGATAATATAATAATAATCATACTAAAAGCACACTGTAAAGAAATATATAACACTAAAAATGAAATATAAAAATATATAAATATAAACGAAATAAAAAAATTAAATCATTAAAAAATAATTATTTTACAAATGCGATATTTCAGCGATTTATTTTACTAGTGTGATATTTCATCTATATGTTTCAGCATGTTTTGTGTTTGGTCAATTTCATTTTCAAAAAACTGATTCACATGTGTGAGTTGAACCAAAAGCACTAACCAGATTTCTCAAATTGGAAAATGTCCCTTTTGTGACGTAAGTTTTATAAAAAACTATTTTTGATTCTGATGTTTCAAAATGTGTTTTAATTCAATATTGTATTGTCAACCAATTCCATTTGAAGATATTCAGAAGCTTACTCGATTTCAACATGAAAGAGAGATGAATAAATTTCAAAATTTTATTGTATTTGTCTAACTCTAAATTAGACAACTAATTTCGACAATTTTGAATACATGGAGTGCTCATAATGTATTTTTGTAATACATTGGATTTCACTACTTTGGTCATTGTAAAATAAATATATTTTATTGTACAATTATTAGGGTGATAAAAGCCACAAAAATTTTCTAGTCGGGCCTCGGGTTGCCCACCCTTAGTGTATACAATCCTTTATTAATAATTCACAAAGATATAATAGAATTTACTTTTTTATTACATTTCCAAAGAGAAAAACATTACTATTTCAAGTAGTAAATACTCATCTATTCAGGAAATGGTAAAAGTTCCTTATCTTTATCCTTTTAGTTTGAAAAATATTTTGGGTCTCATCCATCGGGGATTTCTTTCGATAATTTTATCAAGCACAGCATCTACTTGATGGGTGGACGTATAACCCGTTTAATTGAAATGCTAAATTGGCTCATTTAAAAGTAGAAAGGGAAGACAGAAAGGAGGAGAAAAAAAAAGCAGGCAACATACGCCCAGGAACTTTTAATGGCCCATTCAAACATTTGTATGCTAGTCCTGTTTAAATTACTTTCTGATCAATAGCTTCCTAAAGTGATTCGATTAGCGCAATAACTCTGGCTAATTTATTGGCCGAACGTTTCTCTCGAAGGCGAAAAACAAAACGCAGTTAATTACCCGATACACTTGGCCCATTTTCCCTTTTAAAAAAGATAGATTGTCTTGCGTGAAATTGGATTTCAATTGTGAGATAAGTGGGGAACCTCTTATTGAAATCTTGATCGGGTCAAAGTGGTGTGCGATCAGTTTTAGTAGAAAGAAATGTCTTTTATATTAAATGAGACCTGAACATGTTTTACTGATAGATTATTCTAGTTTAGTGGTCAATGGGACGCGGGTATAATTCTGATGATAACTAGTAAAGTAGGAAAAACCAACAAGCAGAATTGGTGCAGAAAGGATCTTGCATCAGCAGTTAATTTTCGTTCTTGAATTTTCCGTTTTTCACTGATGTGGTACCCACATTAAGGCAACCATTAAAATTCTACCAAAAATAGGTTACATTCATACTATTCTTAGAGATGACGCTAGCACTCAGTGATGTTCACCATCCTAAAAATATCAACAAACAGAGATCTGATCAATTTTCTACCTATTGTCTAACATGTTTTAATAGTGACTGCATAAAATATGCCCGATTAAATAATTAGATCATTTACAAGATGGCTCGATACCAGATTAATAATCTTCCAGGGTGCACTTAGAGGACTCGGGATATCATCACAATATAGGGTCGGAAAAGTTTTCCTGAAGGATTAATGTTGACAAAAAACGTTCGAAATGAAAGGAACCACGTGAGAGAATATACGGTTTATTAAACAATGTACATCAGCAGTATCATGGTCATAGCGACTAATGTAAATCAACAGCTATTGGAAAAGCAACAATTGTGAATCAACAGCCATTGGTAAAGTGACAAATATGAACCAATAACCAGGGCAGAAGCGACAGTTGTAAAAGGGCAGCCATAGGTAAAAAGGAACAATTGTAAACCAGCAGCCATAGGTACAGGGACAATTGTAAACCAACAGCCATAGGTACAGGGACAATTTTAAACCAACAGCCATAGGTAAAGGGACAATTGTGAACCAACAGCCATAGATACAGGGACAATTATAAAGCAACAGCCATAGCTGTAAAACCAGCAGCCATGGACAATTGTAAACCAACAGCCATAGGTAAAGGGACAATTGTAAACCAACAGCCATAGGTACAGGAACAATTGTAAACCAACAGCCATAGGTACAGGGACAATTGCAAACCAACAGCGATAAATAAAGCAACAAATGTGAACCAACAGCCATGGTACCAAAATTGTAAACCAACAATTCGAATTGCTAACATCTTCGGTAAAAGCGGCTATAACATTGAATTAAAAGTGTCATGACATGGAATAAAGTGTCATGACATGGACATAAATGGCATTAAAATACCATAACGTAGTGCCAGGGCATGGACATAGATGACATTAAAGTGCCATAACGTAGTTCCATGACATGGACATGGATGGCATTAAAGTACCATAACGTAGTGCCATTACAGAGAATTAAAATTAATCTTGAAATTTCTAAACTCCCCATATAAACCTGCTTTGGTTTGTGATTCCGAGATGTCTAGGTATTTTTCCTACCACTCCTAGAAGTTTTATGACTAGTGTTGAGACATATCTGGCATAAATTAGTGGTGTACACAATACGTACACTATATGATAACTTTATGCTACTTTCCTTTCAAAAAAAGTAATATAATGAAACGCCTTGAAATGGAAAATTATTTTAAGGTGTTTCTTTTTTTCTCTCTCTTTGTTAGATCTCCTTCCACCCACAAGATGGCGCCATGGGTAAAGCGGGTGTTCATCGAAATACTGCCCCGGTTGCTGTGCATGCAACGCCCGGACTACAACGAGGAGGGCAACACAGACGCCAAGCACGAGCCCGGGAACAACCACTACCACCCTCATCTGATCGACTTTGCGGAGAAGCCTTCCGTCATCGACTATGAGTGTGGCAGCTTCGGGCCCTACCCCGTGGACGAACTGCACGTGGGGCTTCAGCCGGACATCAACGGGTCCCTGGACGGCATCAAGACTTCGCCGGATGTCGAACGGGCCGTGCTTAATGTCCGGTTCATAGCTCAGCACATGGAAAACCTGGACAACTTCACTGACGTAAGTGACAAGTATATTTTCTTAAGAGTGCCCGTAACCGATAGCAATGGTAAAAGCCAATAACAATGGAAATAGTAATGATGCCAATTATAATAAAAATCACAGCCTTTAGACCTTCTGTGTCAGATTTCTGTCGTGTGCTTAATGGCACAAAGCAGCCTAATGGCCAATTGGCTAGCGCTCCGCATTTGGTACCACAATCGTCAGTTTACAATCCTGGCGGTTGCACGGACGATTTGTTAGTGGTTTGGAATCCAAGTTCTACTGTGGTTCCGGTCTAATTAGCCTAAAGTATGGCACAAATGACTGTAGAGGGACAAGCCAAATTAATGGCATGAAGTTATTCATTATTTTAGAATGAAGTGCTGTTAAGCAGTTATCCTGTCCATTATTTTTATTGGGGGCCTGAATGGTCAGTGGCTAGCACTCGGTACCACAGGTTTCGGGTTCGAGTCCCCCGGTGCCATGAATGTGTGTAGTGGTTCGGAATCCACTTTAAGCCGTAGGTCCCGGTTTCATATGACTGTAGAGCAATCACGGAGCAAAAGTCAAATTTCTATCTACGGGTGCTCCTTCACAACAGAAGCTGCTTCCTGCCCTTTTAACCATGAATCCGTATGGGTTCGTGGGCTTGGTCCAGATTAGATATTTACCAAATGGGATAAGTAACAACAATATAACAACATTATTTTTATCTGCATTCCGGTAATTATTAAGCATTAAAAAGCATTGTTGGACACTGCTCAGATGTCCCCTATTATAGTTCTATCAATTATTAACATGGAAACAAGATTCTTGCAAAAGTTTTATTAACAATGACATATAATAAAGCAGTGTATCATAAGACCGCTCAACGTCTTATCGGCCGTTGCCCTGAAGAATAAAGGATATCAATCAATTCTGATCGTTTTCATGCAACTGCCCATGCCACCTGTTGCAATGTTTGACAGTGTAATTGGGTGGCGTTAATGGATTGACTGCAATCCGACATTTACAGTCAGTCACACCCTTCACATCCCCCAGATTCCAACCATGAGGGGGGGCTCTTTCGTTTTTAGGCAGGAAGACATTTGGCAAATGGATGTGTAGTTGTATCCTCGTCTGTCCAACATATTTCGCACATCATATTCGGGTACAAACACTATTTCTCATCTGTATAAGCCAGATACTCAAATGATGCAAAATGGCTATATGGCTGAAGCCAAAAATCTCAATCAACTCAGTTGGTTCAGTTAGGAATCAGCCTTGTCGCAGGCATATAAAACCAGTGAGGATTGGCCACTTTTTGGCTGATCTTGAAAATCGATTGCGTTGTAATGTAACATGTTAATCGTTGGCAATAAGTTGGCAATAATGGAGTTTAATAATGTAATCTTCTTCGGTTGGTACAACATTGTGAATGTCCATCGTTTAGGCTGGATTTATAACCATAAGTAATTGAGTTCGTTGCAAATAACAATGTGCAAGAGAGTCAATTATGAACCATCTTTGAAATTTTAGATATCGTAAAATGTCCTTAAATGATGAAAATATTTAGGAGACATTGCATCTACTTACATATGAAAAAATAAACGAACATAAAAAGACTTTGAGAAATTTTTTTTTTTCCAAACTCAATGAATTACGGTCAATACTTAGGAAATATCAAAAATTCTTTGAGTACAGTTGAAATCTTTAGGGGCTTGCAGGCCTATTTTGCTATGGTTATATAATGAATATAAATGGATTTTTAGTGTAATTTTAAACATTTTATAATTTTTTATTCATATTATATTTTAAATGGGTAATTTTTTTTTCATAAAAAATCATACAATCTATCGTATCAAAAAAGACTAAATACAAATTGCCTGAAATTATAAAGTTTGAGATTTCACGTCAAAGTTGTACCTATTTGACGTCATTGTTCTCACAATGCTTCCCATTTGTTAGATGTATTTTTACTAGCGGACGAGGAGTAACAAAAAATAGGCCTGAGGTGCATCCTTTAGCATTTTATTATTGCTTTTAACATTTTCATACTTTTTATTTTATTATGAGAAAGATGTGAACTGATAGGAATGTCCTTAAAAACATGCCATTTCTCGTCTATTGCAACTATTTTGCATGTTTAAAAGTTCTCAGATGCTGGAAATTCAACTCTAATTTATGATTTTCAGCTTTGAAGAGTGTTTGAAGTTGCATGAATAAAGGTGGAAAAAAAAAAAAAAAACATTTTTATTGTGATTTTTTATGGACAATCGGCATCGTCAATGGATTTCGCATAATTTTTTTTTTTTATGTTGTAGAAGTTCTAAAATAGGCTTCTGCTTGTAGTGTAGTTTCTAACGATATTTATTTTAGAATTCAAGCTCTTTGTGTTGAATAGCATAAAAATATATTTTTAGTTCCGCATCCTTGTGTTTTGTTCACTCCAAAGAGTGGGGGGACGTGAAGTGTTTAGGCCAATCAATCAGAAGCTTTAGAGTGTAACATACAAAATAACAAAAAAATTTTTAAAAAAATGAAATCTTCTCAGAAAATTTCAACTTATCATATGTGAACATTCGAGAACGGATGAATAAACTCAGGAATATTCAATGTTTAATAATGCACGAGATATATGAAGCAATGGATTGGAATACTACAAGAATGGCCAAATTCAATAGCCACATGAATATATCAATGTTGAATGGATCAAGAACTTCATGAAGAAGGAATTGTTCAAGAAAAGTTCTCTAAAAGAATATTAAAAATTAAGATAAATGTCGTCGTAAATGAAGAATGAAGTATTCCAAATTCTACAAGAAACGTTATCACATTCAATAACCAAAAGAATATATTAAAGTTTGATAATTCTAGGCATAAATGAAGAATATAGTATTACAAATACAATAAGAAGCATTATACAGCTCAATAGATAATTCCAAAAGTGATAAATATGAAACTTCAAGAAGAAGGAATTGATCAACGCACTACAGTACTTATAGCCATGGGAAATACAAATGTTTAAAATCCCAAGACAAAACATGAAAAGGGACTCAAAATCATACAACAAAACACATCAAACAAAATCCAATTCTCCAGAAAATTCCATAAGACCAACGTTATTTATGAAGCATTTAAGGGGCCCAAAGTACCATTTTCCGCCAAAATTTGGAATGAAGTTTCATTTGCTTGGCCCTCATTTTCGGATAACGTCACGGACCGCTAACCATGACAACATCATATTTACTGATAAAATAATTTCATTTAATTTTTCCACATTAATCATGAGATTTCAAACATTCTTCAAAGCTAGTAAAAATCACTGAGAATAAAAGTGAATTTTGGAATTTTTTTTTGATTTAATTATGCAAAATAATTACAATAGACGAGAAATAGCGTGTTTCTAATGACATTCGTATCTGTTTTAATACCTTCTTTTTTGTGCGATGGATTTCGCGGAATTTTTTAGGCGTCTATGCAATGTCGACATAACTTTAGAAGAAAAATTGGTTTTCAAAACTTTTAGAAAGTCAACTGATCTTTTAAGATAGTCATTTGATCCCTTTTAAATAGTCATTTCTAATATAATAGCAAAAAAGAAAATAGGTTAATATGAGGCTTTTATGAACTAACATAAAATACACATTGTTTTAAAAATTTTGTCACCTATCAATATTTCCACCTATCCCAGTTCATTATTTCTAATGAAACCATATCCCAAGTTGGTTTTTTAAAAACATTTGGAGTAATCCGGAACCAAGAGCCATTTTCGGACAAAAGACATTGCTTGCAGCTATCTCCGCTGATTCACGTATCAAGAGGAAAGTTTTGTTAAATGACCATTCTGCTGTAACAAAAGCAATTTCTTTGATAGCTACAATGTTTCATTCTATGAAAAAAAGAGCAAGAGATTCAGAACAGGAAATGTATCCATTCTATTATTCTACCAAAAAAAAAAGGTTTGGACATTATCTCTATAAGAACTTCATAAATGTGATAATTTCACTTGTACTTGACGATGTAGGGAAAGCAATCCATAAAAGATACGTACTTTAATTCATAGTAGAAGGATGTTTTTATTCGGTCTACGGTTAATTAAGTGGAAATTAAGGCAATTTGAAAAAAGCGAAATTTAACAGAATCTCAACTGTTATCAAATATGTATATATATATATATATCCATTATCAAAATTCAAGAAACTCTAAAGGTGGAGCGACTAACCCAAATGATTTTGTGGGTCACTTTTGAAATTCACCTAACTCCGTAGACCGCATATAAAATTATATGTCCCCATATTAGATTTAGACCCACTATAGACATTTTTTTTGGAGTGAAAAACTGAAGCTGAAAACTGAGTTATTATTACTGTGTTTACTATTATTCTAACATGTAAACATAAACAATAATATAATAATGATTCTAAACGCACATTGTAAAAGAAATACATAACACTAAAAATGAAATATAAAAAATATATAAATATAAATGAAATAAAAAAAATGAACTCATTAAAAAATATATAAAAATAGATGAAATAAAAAAATGAGCTCATTAAAAAAATATTTATTTTACTACTGCGATATTTGTTTCTTTCACTTAGCTTTTTGCAAATCGATCTGAATTTTGGTATTTGCACATGGTAATGGGTGTTGTAAAGAATCCGTTATGTTTGAACATTTATTTTTTATTTGGTCAATTTCATTTTTTGAAAAAAAAAAAGATTCGCTGGTGTAAAAACCAAAAAAAACAACTTTTGTGCCAGATTGTTGGAAAATTTCTGTTTGTTTTGTTCTTCAAAAATATTTTTAAATCAATATTGTATTGCAAGTAACCAGTTCTATTTGGAGATCTTCTGGACCGATTCGATTCAACTAAAGGGAGGTGAATATATTTCAAAAATTTTAGTTCTATTTGTCTAATTTAATCTGCTTTCAAAATCAGCTGTAATTTTTCTTATTTCTTTGTCATATTTGATGTAATTGTTACATTTTGATTTCTTAAATTCTTTCAACAATTAAACTTCCATGGAACTCATAACTGTAAACTCATCAATAAAACAGGCAATATCTGTCCCTATATTCGTAAGAATATTATTTTAAAAAATCAAAGTTAATTTTTCGCTTATTTTCGACAGTCAATGTTTGAATATAAGCTTGACCCAAACGTATTATTTTAATACACTGGTTTTTCACTACTTTGGCCATTATAAACTAATTATAGTTTGTAAAAATATGATAAATCTCACTGGCCGGAAAATGTTTAAGGCTTCAACCTGCTCTAAAGCTTTTAATAAAACAACTTCTGATTGCTAAAACTTCCTGTGTGACATTCATCTCTTTATTTTGACAATGACATTGTTCCCATTGCCCTTTATTGGGGACTCAAACAATATAAAAAAATATCCCATCCGACATTTCTAACGATTATACCTTACTTTCCATGCATCAAGCTAATTCTTGGCAGTGTTTCAGAAAGAAATAGGCTTCTTCCGGATAGGGTATTCCATCGTTCGCGAAAAACACAATGCGGATCTTACTTGGAGGGTGCGCTAAGAACACCCTTCTGAATGATTCATGTAGCGACGATCCCTGGCACACCCTACCCCTGGATATTGACCTGAGGCAAAGTGCCAGAAGTCTCTCCAACACCCCTGCTTTTTGCCAGGCAAATGTATCTGTAGAGGACATCGAATAAGAAAAATTCGAACCCACCCCACCCCCCCCCACAAGAAGAAGATCGATCTGCCTTTCTGGATGGATTTTCCTCTTCGTGTGAAGGAATGCCAATAAATAGAATATTTACCTCTCTCCCCTTCTGCAGCCAATCGTATTAGGAAAAGCAGATTAGCTTTTTCCCATCTCGCTCTCGTAGTCTCGCGAGTGTTGTTTCCCAACCTTTTTGTTTCTTCCGTTCTGGACATGGGCTGGATGATCGAAATGGCCTTTTCTGTTAGGCGTTTCTTTTTCTTCTTGGAATTAATCACCATCCGTATTTACGGCAGTATATGTTTTTTTAAATGATTTGATAATGTTTGCATTTCCTAATGATTGTCGAAGAAGGTTTGTTGGATTGTGATCCACGCAATACACACGACGCAGTGATGTTATTCTAGAGGATTGCATGATCATTTGCCAACTTTAAAAAATCATTCAACAGAAATATTTTTAAAAGCCTGTCAAATGATGTTTAATGTTTAAAATAGAAGTGTATAACCAAATGATCTTGCGGACCACACTGGTTTGCATCATAACTCCGCGGGCAGCATATAAAATTATATATCCCCATATTAGAGTTAGACCCACTACAGACTTATTTTTGGATGAAAAATTGAAATATAAGGAGTTATTATTTTTGTGTTTACTATTATTCTTACATGTAAACATAGATAATATAATAAATAATGATACTAAACGCACATTGTTAAGAAATATCATTAAAAATTAAACATAAAAAATATATAAATATAAAGGAAATAAAAAAAATTAAATCATTAAAAAATATTAATTTTACTAGTGCGATATTTGTTTCTCTCCACTCTTTCACTTAGCTTTTGAAAATCGATCTCAATTTGTGAATTTCCACATAGTATTGGTGATGCATCCGTTATGTTTGAGTGTGTTTTTATGTTGGGTCAATTTAATTTTCGAAAAAAAATGATTCGCATTTATAAATTGAATCAAAAGCGCGAACAACTTGGACTAAGAGTCTGGTTTCTGCTCTGCTATCAGCAATCAATCTATTTTATCTTGGGCTGGTTAAAATGCGTCACTGAGGTCAAATGAAACATAGAATATGCTGTTCTATTTGGAGATGTTCTAAGATTCTTTCAACGCCTCATGAGTTCGCAGAATATTTCAAGTTAATTATTCTGCGAACACATAACTGTAAAATCTAATGCTAAAACAGGCAATATCTGTCCTATATTCATAAGAATATTACATTTTGATTTCTTAAATTCTTTCAACAATGAATCACACATGGAACTCATAACTCTAAAATAAATAAAACACCTGTAGCAATATCACACACATCTTATATTCGCAAGAATATTATTTTAAAAATCACCAGATGGCGCTTATTTTCACACTGAATGTTTGAATATATGTAATGGTGGCATAATGTATTGTTTTAAACACTGGTTTTCACTACTTTGGCCATTATAAAAGCCTTATAGTTTGCAAAAATATGAATAAATTCACTGGCAAAAATGTTTAAGGCAACCTTTGGAGGATTTTAATAAAACAATTTCTGATTACTAAAACTTCCTGTGTGACATTCATCTCTTTATTTTGACAATGACATTGTCATCAGGGCCATTGCCCTTTATTGGGGACTCAAACGATTAAAAAAAAGTAGATGTTACATCCGACATTTCGCCCCCGAGTTACAACCGAAATGATGCATCAAGCTAATTCTTTACTGGCAAGTGACCAGTCTGAGCAAGCATTACCTGTCTGGTCCATTCTTCCGGATAGGGTATTCCATCGTTCAAGGCAGACCGTGCGGATCTTACTTGGAGGGTGCGCTAAGAACACCCTTCAGAATGATTCATAAGCACCAGACGATCCCTGGCAGACCCTACCCCTAGAT
This sequence comes from Caerostris extrusa, assembly GCA_021605095.1. Classification (NCBI taxonomy): domain Eukaryota; kingdom Metazoa; phylum Arthropoda; class Arachnida; order Araneae; family Araneidae; genus Caerostris; species Caerostris extrusa. Next base: position 43,385 of record BPLR01009891.1, on the reverse strand, counting down.
ATTGACCTGAGGCAAAGTGCCATGAAGTCTCTCCTCAACACCCTGCTTTAGATATTTTCAGGCAAATGTATCTTCAGGTTTAAGAAAAATTCGCAGCCCCACCCCGCACAAGAAGAAGATCGATCTGCCTTTCTGGATGGTCTGCGGAGTGTGAAGGAATGCCAATAAATAGAATATGCTGCCTCTCTGGTGACCCCTCTCTGCAGCCAATCGTATTAGGAAAAGCAGATTAGCTTCCCTTTCCTATCTCGCTCTCATAGTCTCGCGAGTGTTGTTTCCCGCCTTTTGTTTCTTCCGTTCTGGACACAACTGGATGATCGAAATGGCCTTTCTGTGTAGGCGTTTCTTTTTCTTCTTGAAATTAATCACCATCCGTATTTACGGCAGTATATGTTGTTTTTAAATGATTTGATAATGTTTGCAATTTCCTGCAATGATTATCGAAGAAGGTTTGTTGGCCATTGTGATCCACCGGAATACACACGACCCAGTGATGTTATTCTAGAGGATTGCATGATCATTTGCCAACTTTATTAAAATCATTCAACAGATAATATTTTTAAAAGTCTGTCAAATGATGTTTAATGTTTAAAACAGAAGTGGCATAACCAAATGATCTTGATTGACCACATTGGAGTTGCATCACTCAGGCATGCCTATAAAATTATATATCCCCATATCAGATTTAGATCCGCTACAGACTTATTTTTGGAGTGAAAAATTTAAATATGATGAGTTATTATTTTTTGTTTACAATTATTCTTACATGTAAACATAGATAATATAATAATAATGATACTAAACGCACATTGTAAAGAAATATAGAACAATAAAAGTGAAATATAAAAATATATAAATATAAATGAAATAAAAAAAAATAAAATCATTAAAAAATTTTAATTTTACTAGTGTCTATTTGTTTTCCTCTTCATTATCCTTTTTATGGACTTAGCTATTTTAAAATCAAAGTTAATTTTTCCTTTATTTCGACACTTCATTTTTAAATATGGTGATGCATCCGTTATGTTTGATTTTTTATGTTGGTTCCATTTAATTTTAGAAAAAAAATGATTCGCATTTATAAATAAATTTTTATTATTTTTGTAAAAGTTTGATAAATTTAATTGATCGGAAAATATTCAAGGCAGGCCGCCAGTTGACCACCCCTTGTTTATAACATGTAACATGATGTGGTTTGATGTAATGTTTAAAAAGCAGTAAACATGATGTGGTTTTGTCACTATTTTTTTAAATGCTTGAGCACATAATTCACTAGTCGTTGTTGTTCATTTTAATTACTGCATCATTATTCTTCCATTCTCGACCATTATTTTTTGTTCGATTTTCGTTTTAATATTATATCTTCTTAATTTAGGCATCACTTTTCTCCAAATATGTTCGATTGAATTCAAATCCGACCACAAACATGGTATTTTCAAAAATTTTCAACAATTATAGAGACATCAGAGGGAATGTTAAGAGCCGTTGGCTTAGAATGATTATCTTGATAAAAAAAAAAAATAATGTTTTTTTCCGAAACCCAAAATTTGGACCGAAATTTTAAGTTGTTTTAAATTTTTAAATAAAGAGCATAATTCATTACACCAGAAATATATGACAAATTAATTAGTCCTGATGTAACATACATTCTTAGACATTCGAAGAATTGTGGCCTAACTAAAAAATAGCTAACACTTTGGCCTATGGTAGCACAGGCTTCAGGCTCGAATCCTGGCGGTGGCATGATTGTTTTTAGTGGTTCGGAATCCACGTTAAACTGTAGGTCCGAGCCTAATTAGCCCAGAGGGGGCAGAAAATGACCGTAGAGCGACAAATCAACTTAATACAAGTTTGATTAAACCTCCTCATCTTTCTTTCATCATAAAATTATAAGTTCATCGGAAATAAATATGTCAAAGAGATAATTCCAATTTATTTCGGAATTATTTTACATTTATTTCGCGAATAAAAGTGTAAACTTCTTATTATTGTACTTGCAAAAACTTTTCAAAGGGCTGAACCTGCATGTAGTCCCGACGATATGAGCTCTCGGGCGAACACCTTTCCAGTGAAGCTGATGAAGAAAGTTTTTCTGTAATTCTGTAGAATTTTTTACGACACTCAACTGTGGATTTTTCTTTTCTCTAAAAATAGATGGAAATTGAAAAGAAAATTTTTCAGTAATGTTGTATAATTTTTTTGCAACACTCATTTGTTAATGACTACAGTCGAATCTGCGCCAACTGTAGCGTAAGAAATGGTCCGTCTGCCTCGAGACTCTCATCTGTGAGAAAGCACAGCTCCAGCTGAGAAAAGTTTAGTTTATAGTTTTCATCCTGAAAGGAAATATATTTAACTTATCCTGATGCATTAGTTAGCCTACAGACTCTCACTAAGAGAGGAAATATATTTCGCGTCACCTGCGCTTACTCGAGTTTTGGGTTATCGTATTAGAAGTGAAGTCCTTCCGAGAATCTATAATTAACTACCTTTAAATGCGTTAAATAGTGTACGTCTCCAATAGTATGTGTGTGTGGTGTTTGTGCGTGTGGCAATAAATCTATGAGTTCTCCAACTCCTCAACTGTGCCTCAAGCATCCCAACCCAATCACCCCAGTTACAATATAATTACCCTCTGACCTGAACACAGCACTGTTTCTGTTATTTTGCCAAATATTATAATGCATCGTTTATTTCAAGAATATCCTGTTCGTCTCATTAAAAATTTTATCTATTAATTAATAACTTGTCTGTGATTACGAACTTGAGAAATGTAATAAATTTCAGTGGTAAGGCTTTTTAAGGTAGTGTGGTGTTGTCATTTACTTTTACACATACACATAAACAATCCCGATCCTAGAAACAACTAACTAGCAACACCTTTTACTTAACATACGATAACCCTTATGAAATTCCGCAATAACCCATACCACATTTTTAAATCAACATGTTCGCATGCCTTCAGAGACTTATATAAGTTGGAAAAGGAAACACACATGAAATAACACACAGACGAAAATTTCATAATTTAAAATATAAACAAAAATGTATTTATTGATACTTACAATAGTAAGCTTGAAATTAAAATCATTTAATTAATGTTATCAATAAAAGTATAATTCAAACAATGCCTTAAATAAAATATAACTTATACAGTTGCTTGCAATTCTAAATTAATGTTCAATAATAAAATATTAAGGTGATTGACCTTACAGATTCATAAATTGCGACGACAGCTGGGGAAGAAGGGCTCCCTTTTTTTTTTTTTTTTTTTTTTCAACTTAAATGTTTTTAGTGATAATAATGCTCTATACGCACCATTGATCAAAGTCTTGGCAGCAAGGGTGCTCCGTCCAACCGCTCATGGGGTTCTTGTGTCGAGCAGGAGACCTAGGGTAAACTTGACTATATCTTGTAGTTTGGATTGTACACTTTCTTTTTTTTTTTCAAGTCACGCTGCTGCCAGGGGTTCACCAGTTAATTCATAGAAGTATGCCAGGGATGCCAGTCCCTCCGAATCGCCGTCAAACTCCCAGTTTAATATCTCTATCTCACGCTGGTCATGGTACAACCCTCACAGCCTCTTTTTTTTTTTTTTTTTTTCCACCTCCATCAGTCACGTTCCTTCAAGCTACGGAGTCTCCGTTCCTCGTCTCTATTCTTCCTCTCTCCCTTTTCCTGCGATGTCCATCACCTCCATTTTATAGTTCATTCTGGGGGGCGATTGCCGACACCATACTAGAGTCTATATCCATTGGGCAGACGCACCCCCGTCCATAAATTCAAATCCCCGTCATGATCAACTGATTTCTTGACCATCTGGCCTCGAAGTGTTTTATGACCCTGCCAATTATAATACTTTCCACATATATCCTCTTCACCCCAGTTGTGACCCATCCGGTCAGGTGCGGAGACCAACAAACAGCCCCCTTCCAAGGGACACACATAGAATGCATTCTAACATATACAATAATTATATAGAATTTTACCATAAAAATATTTACTAAAAGACATTGCTCATATTGACACGACAGTAGTGGTAAGGCACACCTTTCCACGTATTGGTTTGGGTCAAAATGTAGCTACCACTTTAAGACCCATGTAAGAGCATTTAAGGAGATCTGCTTAAACCTCAATGGCTCTTCTCGTTGTAATTACGCGATCACTTGAACTTTAATAGCAAAGATCCTCCTTATCAGCAGGTCATCAATGGTAGTCTCGCTAATTCGCTCTTTTAGGGGAACGAAATGTTTGCTGCATAGGTGCATATCCCAGTATGCTTTGCCTGATATTACGGTAATTGGTAAGGTACCTTAACGATTTAGCAAGCAATTTTAAGATACTAAGTAACCGAGATACCTTAACAATTTAAAAGGATTATTTTCTTAGCATTGAAATGTCATGTATTTGTTCCAAGTTTAAAATTTAAAATTAGAACAAATCGCTGCAGTAATATTTGGGACGTTAAAAATACAGAATTTATTTCAAACTTTATAAGTATTGCAATAGGGTCTGATAACTGGGTGGCTAGCGCTCTGGAGCTACCTCGGGTTCGAGTCCCGGCGGTGGGTGTTTGTAGTGGTTCGGAATCCACTTTAAACCCTGGGTACCGGTCTAACAGGGTCGTAGAGCTTTGCCGGGGGTATTGTCACTCTGCGTCCGTAACTTATCTTCAAGCTACATCCACCTCCTGGGTAGTACTAAGTAAGTAATATCGGTGCAGGTCTTGCTTATTGCATAAAGACAACTGTCTAAATACTTGCCAGTTGCATTAGAAAAATAACTATTGCAATTGATTCACATATAAAAACGGAATGTATATTTAGTGAAAGTCATATTCAATATTCTCTAATTGTAACTAAAATACACCACATAATTTTAAAAGTTTTAGATATTTAATAAGCACATTGTCTAATTTCTCTTAATATTTGGTGAAATATTGTATTAGTGTTTAAGGTTAGATATATATAAAGTAAAATTGTCTATCATAAATCAACAGAAAATTAGGAATAAAATCAAACATAATCCACTAAAAAAAAGACTTTTTCGTCAATTTTACAACTAAATCATTTAAAAATTTCACAGAAAAAAAAATTTTAGAAATTTTGATGCACTTATGTAAAATAAGAACAAATTTAACTGTCACTTTTTGGCCAGTAAACACATCTATATCTGCCAGTAGGCAGTCGGCCTTCACCCACCGTGGGTGGGGCTGTTGCACAAAAAAGAAGAAGAAGAAACCCATCTATAAAAATTTTCAATGTTGAAAAGAAACTGAACATTTATTTAGGATTCAATATAATGAGCTTAAGACATCCTGAACAAAATGCTTGCTTAAATCTCAAAACATAACTTTTCAGAATTAAAGACGAGAAATTGTACCTTGGAATTTTTGGTCACAGTACAGAATTTTATGAAATAACAACTAGAAGAAAAATAAATAAAAATATATTTGTAATTATTAATAAATTTCTATGTGAGACCATTTGGCTATTCATAGGTATAATTCATAACATGACAAGTTCATTTCATGTCATTTTTAATCAAAACCTGAGTAATTACACTCAAGAGCCAAAACACTATGACCCCTATCAATAACGAGTTGGCCCACCTTTGGCGCACAACACAGCTTCAACCCTCCTTGGCATGGATTAATACCACCACTTAATACCAGTTAAATACCACTTCCACCTGATCACGTGCCTTCCACGTCATCCAGGCGAGTTCATTGCAAAATGTAGGGGTGATCATAATGGTTTGGCTCTTGAATGCATAAAGCATGAACAACCCAAATTCAAGTTTACATAAAATTATCCATAGAGACCAAATAAAAGAATAATGTGTAGAATATAAAAGGAGTATTAACGTTTCGACCTATACTAGACTTATAACGGCTTCAAGAAGAGGACCATTTTAAGGTACATGGAAACACTTAATTTTTATTTACAAGCATTATATATATATATATTTACAAAAATGAAAATCAAGGATATAAATTAGATACACAAATTCAGTTCACCCCAAGTTCGGAGATTTTCAGAGTTCTCGAATCTACGACTGAATCTAAACACCTGGTTTGTTGGAGACCTTAACTACTATACGGCGTGATTCACGAAACCATAAGGGATTCACTTTGAAACAGCATATTCAATCACTTCAGAGAAAAAAGAAATATTTTTGTCTTTTTGTTTTTCATTTTTTTTTGTATATAATGAAAAATATACTACAAGAGACAACAATAAACCAAAAAAGAAACAAACAATCAGGAATATGCAAAGTTTTTTAATTTTTCTTTCCATTACAATTAAATAATTTGTTTAAATACTCCATTAAATAATCCTTTAATTTAATTTCATAATGTAACATTATGCTATCTTATTGAACATAAAAATTTATATTTGAAAAACAAGACATTTTATCCAAACTTTAAGGATTTTTATACGTTTATACTTTATAACTATAAATTTACCGAAAAACAAATTTTATTTTATTTTGGCCCTGTGGATTTCTTTTTTCACTAAATGAGACAATATAAAACGGATTAAGTTAATATTTTACATTGTATGACAAAAGGATCTTCAATTATATGTCTTGTTTTCTGTCTAGACACCTCAAACTAAATTATATTATGTAATAGTTTCTAGGTCTTTTAGAAACAATGAAGAATATAATTGTTCTGATATTTCCAATTTGTTGCCCATCAGAATCAAATTAAAAATTTCATTGATGCAAATTATTTATTGATTAATATTTTTTAAATGGAAACTTCAAAAATGTTTATCTGTCTAGTAAATGTTTTTAACATAAAATATATTTTTAAATGGTCCAGAAATTCGTAGTTATGTGTTTGATTTACAAATCGAAGCAATCATACAGGAGATTTGTTTTTTTTTATTGGAAGTTATTAATTTAAAGTTATTAATTTTATAAAGTGAAGACTAAAATATTATGCAAATCGATTTTTTCTAAATTATTAATTAAACACTTTTTAACTTGACTTATCTTTATCCAGAAATTAGAATAAAATTTGGTTTGGAAGCCGATTAGTGAAGTCTAACCGGAATATACCGTGCTTATGACAAGATGGGCATAGTAAATCTGGTATCCAGAATATTCTTTCGTTAAAATCGCCAAGCCCGGCTCGTGGCTCAGTGGTAACATGCACCGCTGGTGAGCACCAGGACTGAAGTTCAATCCGCTGGCGGCCTTGTTGTAGACACTGTTTCAAAACTCTAGGAGACGTGATGGCGTTTGTGCTGTTCAGCATCTTGCCTCGTGAGTCGGACTACCTGGTGGAGTTTATCTGTGTTTTCTCACCAACGATATACACATGCGGGGTAGTTCCCTAAAAGTCCTACCGGAAAGCACTGCTCTCCTTCTTCAGCGACTTGGAACCAAGTCAGATTTCTATCTACGTGCGCTCCATTACAACATAGGCTTTCCTCCATTTCCCTTCTCCCATAAGATTATTCATGGAATGTCCTCCCACACTGCAGAACATTGAGGGTTAGATATAACAGAATCGCCAAAGTATTATTAATATTGCTAACAGCCCAGATTCACCCCTGGAAATATTCATAGCGCTGTCGCTATCCAGCGAAATACTTCAATACACTCTGGCCACTCTGTGCCAACTTCTATTTAATAAAAATAACGAACATATCATAACCATGTATCTCTATTTTCTCCTCGTCGTCTCTAATAACCACCACGATCAATCTTAAATAAGCAGTGAATCTGTTAAATAGCATGAATTTGTTACATATTTGCTTTATTAGCAAATAATCACATATCAGATGCCCAGCGTTTTCAAAAGAACCAGAACAACAATAGTCACATAAAACAAATAATTTTCCATCCTAAAAACAACTTTTCTTCTTTATTTATAGATCGAAAGTGACTGGCAGTATGTAGCCATGGTCCTTGACCGACTGTTCCTGTGGATCTTTACAATAGCATGCGTGGTGGGAACTGGCTGGATCATTCTCTGCGCACCCTCCCTCTATGACGACAAGCAGCCCATCGACATCGTCTTCTCAAAGTCGGCCCCGAATCAGAAGATTGCTCAGAACCTGAATCCACCCTCACGAACCACAAGTGTTGTTGCAAAATCTCGGCGGACGTTTTAGACCCTCTGGTTCCTATTCCTCACTGCTTCAGTTCATCCGTGTAACAACCCACTGTGAAAAAAACCACCCATGGGAATATATACATTCTGTAGATATAAAGGAACGGAAAATCGCCAAATTCAGGCGAAGTCGCCAAATGTGTGCCTGTACAGTTACAACTAGTCCAAAGCGTAGGAAAATATTTCTTTGAAGTGAATCGATTCAATGCATTTTTAAAATTCTTCAACTCATATTAATAGACCATGCACAGTTTCAATTAGATCAACGATTTCAAATACAAGCTCTGTAGTCTAATCGCCAATCGCGTAAAAAATTGGAAAACGCCAAGTCAGACAAGTTCAAACGCGATGGGTGTGAAAAAATTATTATGGAGATAATATATTTATAATAAAAATAATTTTAAAAAATGTGATGATTGGAATTTTAAATTACATAGTATCAAATGAAAAATTAAAGCGAAAAATCCACAATAACAATTATTATAATTTATAACTATTATTAACTTACATAACATTAATATTACGTTATATTATTGCATATATGTTATAATAGTATAACTATTTATAATTTTTTCTTTCACAACAAAATTCTAACAAGCACCCTTAACAAATAATGGATTCACCCATTTCCACTATTCTTGCGAATAGCTGGTAGAAATATTTTAATTAGCTGGTTCTACACGTTGTATTCGACAATTGAATACTCTTACATAAAATATTTTTTTTAATTATTACGAATTTCAAAGGAATTTTAATTCTGTTTCATGAAAACATTTACCAAAAAAATTAGATAAAAAATATATAAATAAAAAAAAACGCTTTAACCAAATAAAGAAAGAAATCTGTTTATTATTAATGGTCTTTATTGACAGATGATATCTGGGGAAAACGACGGTTACCATAGAATAAACCCTCATTTTCGGCAGATCCTATTGTAAAATTATTTTGAAATACGCATGCCAAAGGTGAATTACTTTCAAAATGAAAACGGAAGATAATAACAAATTTTTTTTCAACTCTTAAATTACATTTTTTTATTATTGAACAACCCCTTATGCCATTGTCGTTTATAGTTTTTAAAATTTCTTAGTATTTTTTCAAAAAGAAAAGAAACGTCAAAAATGAGCATACAGAAAGCTTTCTATGTCCGATTTAAATTAAAATTACTTTATTTTTATTTATTTTTGCAATCGCAAATTAACTTTTGTAAAATAAAATTTTAGTCAGTGATACCAGTATAGGAAATATACTTCTTACAACTTTTCACAACATACTATAAACACACCATTTAATTGACAGATTGTGCATGGATCTTTTGTGTATAATAAATTATAATGTTTTGCCAGATTTTATAAATAAATTATTGGTGATAGGGCATTAAAAATGACTTTAATCCTTTTACATATCTTTAATTATACCCTTATTTTTTTGTCTACGTAATGTAGAATAAAATATACATTTCTTATAAAAGCTAATGTTTTTATTTTAATAAAATATATTTTTTAAAAACATTTTCATATTAAAAAAGATAAAACTATAGTATTTACGATGAATAGGTATCTGATGACCGAAAGACTAGCGCTCGGTGCCACCGGTTTCGGGTTCAGTACCAGCGATACCATGAATGCTTGTAGTGGTTCAGAATCCATTTTAAACCGTAGGTCCCGGTACTAATATGACTGTTGAACGTAGGGCTGGCAATATAACCCCATAAAAAGAAAAACATCTCAAATTTCGGAATCTGCCAGCATGCCACCATGGGGCTGTTGCACCAGTGAAGAAAAGGGTAAAAATAATCAGCATTCAACAGCAAAATCTTCTTCTTCAATGGCGCAACAGCCCCATGGTAGGCCAAAGGCCGTCTTCTTACTGGCAGGTTCTGAAACATGAGAGGTTTTCCTTTTTATTGGATAAGCTTCTCATCTCTACGTCCAATGTTCTACAATCATATTAGAAAGGGTCCTACGGTTTAAAGTGGATTCCGAACTACTAAAAGCATCCATGCCACCCCCAGAACTCGAACCTGAAACCTGTGTCCCCGAGAGCCAGAGCTCTATTCACTCGGGAAGAAGAATATAAGATGAATAAAATTTTCAAATAAATTATAACAAAATCATTTAAGTTAATAATAAAAATTTTTTTTAATTCATGACAAATTTAATATTTGATGGTAACATTTAAATAAATTTAATATCATTATAAATGTATAATAAAGGGAAAGATGAAATAAATGTGCATTCATTTCTCATTTAGATTCAAAGATAAAATTATTGTATTACACATAATTATTTAACCAATAAATTCAGTTGAAAATGTTTTTTTTAGAGTAGAGTTAGAGGAATTTAAAAACATTGAATCGAATCACATCACTCAAATATTCATTTATTTATTTGACTTTGAAATGTTTATGAATGAATGTATTTAATTATCACTAGTTTAATCATGATTGCCTTCCTGTCCTTTGTTCCAAAAACAATCCATTCCAACGCTTTTTAGCTTGCGTTATAGGATTAGGATGAAAGTTTTGCATTTTAGGATGAAAGTGTTGCATTTGTGTTTGAATTCTGCAAGTGTCTGGATGAAAATGAAGCCATATAAAGTTAAACAGTTGCCAACCACGAAAGAGTTCAGTTCGAAAACGTCAGATTTGAATTCTTTTTTTATCGATACCAGTTCAGTAGCGATATCAGATGTACCAGTTAAGACCATGTATCCTTTTTTTTTTTTTCCATGGATTGCATGATTCCTTATTCTTTTGCTATTAAAGCCGCGTCCACATTTGCATACGAAAGTTCTGAGAGACGCATAGAGAATCGTTTTGACACAAACAGAAAAACGAGTTCGACTTAAAAGTAATGCCATTTACCTCTCATGAAAGCAGTCTGATGGCCAATTGGCTAGCGCTCTAACCTTTGGTACCACATGCTTCAGATTCAAATCTTGAAGAGAGCATGGATGTTTGTGAGTGGTTCGGAGTCCACGTTAAACTGTAGACATACCGCTCTGTTTGAAGTCTGTTTTTCATCTTTCAATCAGAAGATTTATGACGTATCAAACATAATGACTCATTCAAGTGGAGAAATCTATGCTTGTTTCTCGAGTTGAAACTTAACGCATGGGAACAGATGAACCATCGGACTATGTATCAAATGTTGACGTCGCTTAAGATGAAACCCATGAACTCTTTTCCATTATGATATTTTTAAAACATGATCGTAAAAAATTATTGATTAAATTATTATAATTTAAAATTATCTTTAATTATTATTATTATTTAAAAATTATATTTAATTATTATTATGATTTAAAATTATATTATAATTATAATTTATATAATTATAATATAATTTATTATAATTTATTATTATAATTTAAAGTTAATTATTGTTTAAAATTATTATTATTTAAAATTATTTATAATTGAAAAATTATTAAAGTCTTTATTAAAAACAATTAGAATAAAAAATGTAATAAAGTATCCATCGTAATTTACTGCCTATAATCTGCAAAATATAACTTAAAAAAAAAAACTTAGAATACCATGTTACGTATTATTAGTATCCAATTCTATAAAAAAAAAAGGAAAGTCATCTAAAAATGTCCCCCTCCTCAAAAAAAAAAGAAAGAAAAGAAAAGGGAACAAAATATTTGTGAATTATGGAAGTGAGCCTGTGTTTTACAAAAATATACAAATTTAGATTTTTTTACATCGGTTTATGCTAGTTGATAAGCTTCTTCGGTACATGAAATAAGATATCACCTATGCACATTGATAGGAATTATTCACTAGCTTTTCGACATTAATTTTTCGAACTCTATTCCTTCGTGTCTGGCAATGAACAAATGTGTTGTAGAATTGTATTTAATATACTATAATAGCAAATGAGCATAAAATATACTAAAAGTTCAGCAAAAGATCCGCAAGTTGTTTGAATTTATAAAATTCGTAAAACTTAATATATTAATAAAAGCAAAGATTTATTGTGCGATTAACGAACAAACGATCTTCCATTCTGAAAAAATCATTTGTAATAAAATTGTAAAATTATTTCTAAAATAAATTGCACGTCATTTTATAAAGGTCGAGTAAGTGCATTCTTAATCGAACAACTTTGATATATCTTAATATTCCATTATAATGTTATAAATATATTTTAAAAAAAATATAAATAGAGATTCTTTTTAATGATGAATTTACAGTTCTTTATTATTTAAAAACTCCAAATTGTTTGTAGTAAACATAATAAAAAAAAAGACAAATCTTTAAGTATTTTGCACAAAGTTAGCAAGATATTGTTTATTTATGTTATTAACAACATTTCACTAGAGCAACTGTACTTTTATATTAAAAATTATTAATTTTTCCAACTTAAAGACTGTGGCGCCATCTCACGTTCAATATCTAATTATAAAATAAAATATTGCCTGTAATGATAATACAGCTCTGTGCATATTTTATGTGTCTATGTGTCATATATTTGTAATCTTCACAAACTGATTGTAAAGGAGTTGTCTAAGTTTTTTACTTAATCCATTTATTTTTAAAATCTAAATCATGAATTTTCTTCCACCATCTTTCTCCTCGATATTCCACGATCATAACTGCCGTTGATATTTTTCTCAAAAAAAAATGTTGCGAAATTAAAATATTATATTTTCTGATATTTAAAACATCGGGTTTTATTTTAATAGCTAAAATATATATTTATTCTTATTCTTCATAACTTTAGTAACGTTCAAAAATATATTAGTATAAAAAAATTAAGAACAGTTATATTATTGATACAGATTAAAGTAATAAATTTTCTGTGATAGCATAAACCATTTTTGAAGCAGTTAGGTAAAAAGTCTACATCATTTCTTAACAATGCGAATAACAATATACGAAAAATTTGTACAGACAATTTGCAGTGCAAACCATCTACCAAATATAAGACACAATGAATTCTTTCGCTCAATAAATGCGCACATTTTACAAATTGAAACATTTACCTCAGAGAAAATTATCAGTTCCTTTTATTAACGTCCAGAATGGTCAGTTGCTCCTATTTCATGAATAATCCAGCATTCTTTTTGTTAGAATATAAATTGAGTATAATTCGTCAGTTGCAATTTAAGTATAGAAAAGTATTCACAGAAATAAATAAATTAAATAAGTTTTTATTAAAGTAAATTTCACGAATAGAAAAAAGATACAACACCACATGTCATTTTTTACCTCACTAATTAGAACATCACTAAGTCAAATGAATTTAGTTCAGTGACACTTATGTAATTGCAAATGTATTGATATGTATATTGTTCAAAACTCCAGGAATAATTAAAAATTCATGTGTATATCTTTTGGATCTTTGGATTTTAATGTAACATTTATTTAAAAGCCCAATTTTGATCCAGTAATTTGGAAATTTATTAAGAATTCCATAATATATGAAAAACATTTGATTTGCATTGGTAAAAAATTAAATTGAATAAAACTTGATTATTAATCATAAATTAAATTTAAAATTTAATAATTAATTAATTTCAATTAATTAAAAAATTCACGTTGAGCAGTAGGAGGATTTTTGCTTCAATTAAAAACGTACATATATTTATGAATCTTCCAAATAATTCCCATTTATAAGTAAATTAAATAAGCTATTTGTTTTGTGATATAAGCATGTCGATGAATTTTCTTATATGTATGTCATAATTATGGGCATTCTTGCCAAATGATGTAATTTTTAATTTCACTATAAATCTTTTTGTAAGAGAAAAATAAAAGCCATGGGTATTCCATTTGTGTTCTTTACAGCCATGAATATCCATCAGCAACAGCAATGTCAACTATTATAACATAATCATGTCATGAATTCTTTTAAATCTTTTTTTGTTATATAACTATGACCATGACTATTTTTCTGATATGGTCAAAGTGAAGAAATTGAGAAAAAATATCCTTTTCTTGGATTGTTATTATTTATCATAAATCACATGGTCAACGTAAATCATTTCTTCATTTGAAGTTTCTTAATATTCTTCAATCTAAAATTAAGCTTTTATATAAATCTTCAGATAATACACAGAAAAAAAGTAAATGAAATAAGTATAGTTATTTGTTTTCTTGTAAGATAAACGTGTCCATGTGTTATGAATCACATTGCCAACGTAAATCACTTCTTCAGTTGAAGCTTCTTAATATATAACTAAAATTGAATATTTTTTGCTTTTTATGTCCATAATATTCAATAATTTATATAATAATATTCAAAGTTTCAAGAATTTTATTCTTCGATTAATTTTTCAAGATATCAAATAACATAATTACCAGTTATTATTATTATCATCAATTAATATTTTTCAAAAATTGTGAAGCTTTTTACTATAAATGATCTTCGGATTTCTTAATATTGGATATGCATGGATTTATACATTGAATCCAAATGGTGAACACTAAAAACCTGCTGATAATTGGTGACCAAAAAAATTTCCTACTTACAAAATTTTTCAAAAATTATTCCTGGGAAATAACAGAAAAAAAAAAGATGCATCAAGAAATTTATAATTTATAATTTTGGCAGTTAGCTTCTTCTCATTACTATGATTCTTACAAAAGTCAATTCAGCTCGAAAATACAGTGTGGATGATATCACTGCAGTTGTGGACGCACGAAAGTTAGTGAATACAATAGGCAGTAGTTACTATTAGCGGGCACACCGTTAATTTCACAGCCTAGGGCGTTGAGAGATTTGTACTCCATGCATTCGTTGTTAATTGTATTTGTGTTGTATATCAAACTGCATGTCACCTCGCCGTCACTAAACCCATGCTCAAAGACGTCGGATGACTGTATTTATGCAAGAATTACTCCTGTATAATTGTATCTGTATACAATAAAAGCTTGTACTGTGTATCACTTTGTTACTTGTATTTATTTTTCACATAATGTTGATCATTGATTTAGCATAGAATAATGTCATTTTTTGAACATAACTTTGATAATGATAAAAACAAACTGAAATTTACTTATATTGTCTAAACTTGATTAGCGGAATTAACTACAATTTAGCGGAATGTAAAGAAAAAGTAAAGATCATGTAATATATAGATTATAAGTAACTTTATAATGTCACAAATCATAAAGTTTAATGGAAATATTACAATTATGATAGTATTTATATATGTGATAAGAGACAACGTAGTTTTTTTTGTCAATTCTGAAAAATAAAATTAGTGATTATATTACCATATTATAAAAATATCAACCAGACTGAATAGCCACCGAACATGAACCAAATTCAACAGACGGAAAATTATTAGAATCACTAACAAGAATCGATCAAATATCATAAAGTCAGTAGTGAACGATATCAAAAATACCAACCATAATTTTAGAATCCCCAACAAGAATCTATCAGGACATTAGAAGTACAGGAACTAAATCCAATAGACAAAATAAAATTAGAATCGCCAACAAAAATTCAGGAAGCAACAGTTAGTCCCAATATTATAAGAACCATGTAATCAGTAAGAATCCATGAAGTATCTCTTAGTAACGGATGGGAAATATTAGAATGACGAACACTAACACTAGACAGACGAATATTACAATCACAAAAAAAAAAGAATCCATCAGACAACAACTAGTAGTGACATTAGAAGGACCATGTAACCAGCAAGAATCCATAAAGTATCTATTAGTAACGATAACTCAAGAACACTAACCAAATTCAATAAACAGACAAATATTAGAATCACCAATAAGAATTATCAGTCAACGACAAGTAATGATATTAGATAAATCAGAACTAAATTCAATAGACAAACGAAAATTAGAATCACCGACAAAAATTCAGGAAGCAATAGTTAATCACGATAGTACAAGAATATGAAATTCAATATATAGATTTATATTTGAATTACCAACAAGAATGCATTAAGCGATAGCTAATAGCGATTTTACAAGAATATTTACCGCATAAATAAACACAGGAATATTTCAATCACCAATAAGACTTGTTAAATATCAAAAATAAAAAATATTCACCCACCAACTTGAGATCGCCTATAGAATTGTAATATATTTTCTCAATCATTTGCATAAATTTTCTTAAAAAGTCAGAAATATCTGCCTTCTTCAATTTTCAGAAAGATTCATTTAATTTTGTTCATTATTTCAATTCTGAATTTGGTGCATGTTTAAAAAAATAACTTAAGATAAAAAAAAAAAATCATGAGAAACTTATGTGTCAACGGGCTTTAATGCTTATTTCTTAAAGAAATTTTAAATATATAAATTAGAAAACACGCTAAAACACATAAAGAAAGAAATACATAGGCTCTAAAATAACTTATTTACCAAAAATCATTCAAAATTAACTTCCGAAATGCTTGGCATGTGCACACTATAGTCAACTTAAGAAATGTGGAGGGCTCATTTTCAGCGTTAAGGGGTCATAAAACAAATTAAAATGATATAAATAACATGCAATTTCATATTTTAGGTGTTAGCAATACATGCTTCATAAATCTTTTTGTTTTGTTTTTTGATTAATTGATTCATTGAAATAAAAAAAGAATTATTGATTGTCATTTCCTTTTTCTGGGTGTAAAAACCTCATGTAAAATAATAATGTGATCAAAGACGATACTAATTTAATTTTTAAATTATCGTCTTCGTATTAATCTTAAACCTGCCATTAGAACAGATTTAATTAATTATAAAAAAAGGAATTCATATATATTTTATTCATTTAGCCCATATTTGTAAATATCATGAATTTCCCTAAATGTTAAATAATTTTAAAACTGTATAATGAATGTAATGAATCCAAAGTATCGGAGAGTTCATATACTATCTAAAAATGCACAAGTTTCATTACTAAAAAAAAATTAATGATGATTAAAAATGTTATTTCTTTTTATTATGGAGAGATTCTGAATGTAAGTATCCAAAAGTATTTTTTTCTTCAGTGGGATATCTGAAAAGATTTAAATTAATACTAGATGTTTTCCTGAATATCAGTGGAAAGCATCTAAAAAACGCAATCTTGCACACAACTACATATGAAACAATTTCTATAGAGTTAAAACTGGAAAATATCGACTTAGATTTCCAAAACTCAACCTAATTAATTCTGTTAATTGGTTTTCATGGGGAGTTCTGCGAAAGCTTGTGTTATGTAAGACAACATTCTCCAACATATTTTGCAACTTAAACATAAGAAAAACCCGAAATGAAATGACGCTAACATGACTTCAGCACATACATCAGATACTTAAAGATATCTCAACGTATTTATTGACTTTTTGTAGCTGCATTACAATTCAGTCGATACATTTTTTTCCAACTCTTAAAATCTTTTGTTCACATTTTGTAACATGTCCAATAATTCTTAGACATTCTACATATTCGTCAAGGAAACCTTTATGCAAAACAAAGATGCCTGCCTTTAATGCTTTTTATAAGAGTAGTTCGAAATCCAACTCATTTACTAGAATCTAGATATGTTTATCAAACTAGACATAAGACCCACCAGAAAAAAAAATGCACCAACATGACATACATCACATACATCAATTGAATGTTTAAAGTAACCTCATTGATATGGGTGCGCAGAAGATCTACTTGGTAACACTTTTTAGTGGCTAAAAGATCTGAAACTTGGCATTATTGTTAGATTAATGAACTATGTTTCAGCATGTTTTGTTATATTTGTTGTATTATTTTGTTGTTGTTGTATGTTGTATATTTTTTTCGTTGTTCTTTTTTTGCTGTAAGTGTTCATAATCTACCATTGGAAATAAAAAAAACATTTAAAAAAAAAAAAAAAAAAAACCTCATTGATATTCATTAATTTTTGTAGCTGCATTGAAATTTAGTCAGGACAGTTTATTTCCATCTCTAAAAATATTTTATTCTCATTTTGTAATATTTTCAATAATTCTCAGACATTCTACATATTCAGCATGGAAACGTTAAGCTAAACAAAGATTAATGTAATAAGATGCTTCCTTTATGTTGTTATAAGAAAATTTCGAAATACAACTTCATGGATTAGAATCTCCATATGTTTTCCAAACCAGACATGTGGCACACCAGAAAAAAAGAGGGCATCAATAATTATTAGACATTCTACATATTCGTCAAGGAAACCTTTATGCAAAACAAAGATTAATCCCTTTAAATTAATTAAAGAAGATATAGCTTTTATGTTTTTATAAGAGAATTTCGAATTCATCATATGCATCAATGGATACTTAAAGATATCTCATCGATATTTATTAACTTGCGCAACTGCATTGGAATATAGTCAAGAAGTTTCATTTCCCTTTCTTTAATTTCTTTTCATTTACGATTTGTGATATGTGCAATGATTCCCAACGTTCTTCATATTCAGAAAACAATCTTACACGCAAAGCAAAATTTAGTGTAAGAAAATTACAGTATTTACGTTTTCATATCAGATTCCAAAATCAGAACTGAAGTTGAAATAAAATCATCGACATCTTCCCTCATCTAGACATAAGGCACATCTGGAGAAGAAAAAAAGAAAATGGCACCAGCGTAACTTCATCACATAACACCAATGGATGCTCCAGCTCAGGAAGAACATAAACCTCTTTCGCGGGTCTTACGGCACCCGGAGAACACAAATTGTTCGTAACAGTGAAAAATAAGAACAGAACACCAATTCAGGGGAGTGAAAAAAAAAAAAAAGGGCGAAGAAACAGGTACCGCAGAAGAAGATGGTGGAATACGTTACTCTTAAAGCACTGGTTCCTTTTTTCAGTTGGTTTGTCGCAAAGTGGTTTTTCGTTCTTTTTCTTTTTGTTTCTTTTGACAGGGAGATTTTCCAGTTCTTGTGACTGAATACAAATGGCTGCAATCACCCTGACAGTCACCGCAGCGCATGGAATCTTATCCTGTTTCTACGCGCGAAATTGGTGCTTCTCTGGAATTTCAAGAGACAAAAGGATGGAAACTTTCTTCAGAATATTTATGCTCGTTTTTTTTTTTTTTCCCGTGATATATTTTACTTTTTGTTTCTTTTTTTGTAAAACTTGGTTCTTTTAAAAATGGTGAGGTAGGAAAACAAGATGTATGTCTGATACGTATTTCTGGAAATAAATATATCGCTGTCTTCCGAGAAAAGTGGCAGAAATGAAATATTAAATTTTAAGCTTTATACAGATTTCGTATCCAATCACTGATCATAGGCTTATTTCTATGTGTTGCGATTTAACAGCAATCAACAATTCTAACAATCTTAGCCTGAAAAAACAATCTTAGGAAAAAAGCAATACGTCGTTAGCTGGTAAATAGAAAATCTTTAAGAGTGAAATACAAAACTAGAAAAAATGGAAAAAATTTTGATCAAAAATAATATTAAAATCAAAAATAATAAAAATAGTTTTTATGGAAAGTAGTCCACCTAAAATGTCCTCCCGGAAGGCACTGCGCCCTCCTTCTTCAGCATCACTGAACCACGGACTCCCACATACGGGTGCTCCATCACAACAGAAGCTGATACCCCCCCCTTCCTTTGCCTCCTTCCATGAGACCATACGGGCGCTTGAACTTGGTCTACATGCTGCTGTCTGCGAAATGAAATAAGAAAAAAAAAAATTATACAGAATCAAGTGAATCTAAATTTCAATTTCTATAGAATGAATAAATCTCTTATCTCTTAAGTGCAATAAAGTTACATCATTTATGCTTTCATATTAAAGCTCTGAAATCCAAACTGAAGTTGAAATAAAATCTCGACATCTTTCCTCAGCCAGACATAAGACACATCTGGAGAAGAAAAAAAAAAAGACGGCACCAACCTAACTACATCACATACACCAAGGGATGCTCCAGCTTACGAAGAATATAAACCTCTTTCGCGGGTCTTACGGGGAGAACACAGATTGTTCGTCACAGTGAAAAAATAAGAACCAGAACACCAATTTAGGGAAGTGAAAAAAGAAGGGCGAAGAAAAAGAAGAAGCCACAGAAGAATATGGTGGAATACGTTACTCTTAAAGCACTCGTTCTTTTCGGTTTTTTTTTTCGTTCTTTTTCTTTTGTTTCTTTTGACAGAGAGATTTTCCATTTCTTGTGGCTGTATATAAATGGCTGCAAACACCCTGACAGTCACCACAGCGCATAGAATCTTACCTGGTTTCTACGCGCGAAATTGGTGCTTCTCTTAGAATTTCAAGAGACAAAAGGGTGGAAACTTTCTTAGGAATATTTATGGTCATTCTTTTCCCCCCGTGAGATATTTTACTATTTTTTTTTTTTTTTTTGAAAAGATTGTTCTTTTAAAAAAGGTGAGGTAGAAAAACGAGAAAAGATATCGTTGTCTTCAGAGAAAATGGCATTAAATAGATAATTTTAAGCTTTATGCAGATTTGGAAGCCAATGAGTGATCATATGCCCGTTTCCATGCTTTGAAGTTTTAACGCTATCAACAAATCCAACAATCTTAAGCTAGAAAAAGGCAATAGGGCGTCAATTGATACATTAGAAATCTTTAAGAGGGAATACCGAACTGGAATACATACTTTGTAGCTGCATTGCGAAGAGTCAGGAATTTTTTTCCATCTCTTAAAATATTTTATTTATATATTTTAATATGTCCAATGATTCTTAGACAATCTTCGTCAAGTAAACATTTAACCAAAACAAAGATTTATGTCTATTAAGCCTTTATAAGATTATTTCGAAATCTTACTTCGTGGACTATAATTTCAATACATTTGTCTTCCAAACTAGACATAAGTCACACCAGAAAAAAAAAATGGCACCTACATGACTTCATCACATACATCAATGGATGTTTAAAAATAATTTCCATTTTTTTAAATTTACCTTTTGTGACATGTGCAATAATTCCCAGACATCCTTCATATTCAGCAATGAATCTAAAATGCGAAGCAAAATTTAGCTTAAGAAAGTTAGCATTTATGTCTTCATACCCGAGCTTCGAAATCCAAACTGAAGACGGAATAAAAATCTCGACACCTTTTCTCGGCTAGTCATAAGACACATCTGGAGAAGAAAAAAAAGACGGCACCAACGTAACTCCATCACATACGCCAATGGAGTTTTAAAGATATTGCATCGACATTCATAAACTTTTGTAGCTGCATTGTAATTCAGTCCAGACATTTTACTTCCATATCTTATTTTTTTATTTACATTTTGTACTAAATCCAATAATTCTAGATATTCTTCATATTTATCAAGGAAGCTTTTATTTAAAACAGTTATTAATATAAGAATATATTTCTTTTAGTGTCTATGAATGAGTTTCGAAATCCAAGTTCCTGGACAAGAATCTCAACATGTTTCCAAACTAGACAAAAGAAACACCCAAATTGAAATGGTACTAGCATGACTTCATCACACACATCAGTGGATGTTTAAAGACTTCACATCCATATTTGTAGCTGCATTGCCATTCAATCAAGACATTTTATTTATTTATTTTATTTCTTTAAACATATTATAATAAGTTCACTTATTCACTTCTTTTCTCCACATATTATAATAAGTTCAATAATTCTTAGACATTCTTCACATTCATAAAAGGAAACCTTAATACAAAACAAAGGTTAATGTATGAAGATAATTTTTATGTTTTAATAAGATAATTACGAAATCCAACTTAATTTTATGTTTTAATAAGATAATTATGAAATCAATCTTAATTTTATGTTTTAATAAGAGATTTACGAAATCTAACTTCATGAACTAGAATCTCAATGTGTTACATAAGACACACCAGAATAAAATGACATCCACATGACCATCACATACATTATGGATATTTAAAGATATTTCATCGATATTTATTATTTTTGTAGCTGTAACCTTTGTAAGACATTTTATTGTCTTCTCTTAAAATTTGTTAATCTTAATAATTTTTAGACATTCCTCACATACATCAAAGGAAGCCTTTATACAAAGCAAAGGTTAATGTAAAAAGATAATTTTATGTTTTAATAAGATAATTAAGAAATCCAACTTCATGGATTAGAATCTTAATATATTTTCCAAACAAGACATAAGACACACCAGGAAAAAACCACCAACATGACTTCATCCCATACATCAATAGATGTTTAAAGATATCATATCGATAATTATTAACTTTTGTAGCTTCATTGTGATTCAGTCAAGAAATGTTATTTCCCTCTATTAAAACCTTTTATTTACATTTTTGTAATATGTTCAACAGAAATAAAATAATTTTAATCAAAGAAATTACAGATTTCTTTGATTAAAATTAAAAAGATTCAAATTCAAATTCAATTCAAAATAAAGATTAATGTAAGAAGATACCTCTTTCATGTTTTTATAAGAAAATTTCAAAATCCAACTCTATGGACTAGAATCTTAGCATGTTTACCAAACTAGACATAATACACACCAAAAAAAAGTAGCCCCAACATGATTATCATATAATCCAATAATTCTTAGACATTTTTCATATTCGTCAAGAAACCTTTTATGTAAAAAAAGATTAATATAAGGAAATACGTCTTTTATGTTTTTTATAAGACAATTTCGTAGTTCAACTTCATGGACTAGAAACTCTATGCGTTTACCGAACTAGACATAAGGCGCACCAGAAAAAAATGGCATCAACATGACTTCATCACATACACCAATGGATATTTAAAGATAATTTCCATTTCTTCAATTTTGTATTTAAATTTACAATTTGTGATGTGTGCAATAATTCCCAAACATTCTTCATATTCAGCAAGGAATCTTGCATGCAAAAGCAAAATTTGATATAAGAAAATTATAGCATTTACGTTTTCATATCCGAACTTTGAAATCAAAAACTGAAGTCGGAATAAAATCTTTCCTCACATCTTTCCTCAACTAAACATAAGATACATCTGGAGAAAAAAAACGTAGCTTCATCACACACACCAATGGACGCTCAAGCTTAGGAAGAACATAAACCTCTTTCGCGGGTCTTACGGCACCCGGAGAACACAAATTGTTCATAACAGTGAAAAGTAAGACCACAACACCGATTCAGGGGAATGAAAAAAAAACGACGAAGAAACAGGTACCGCAGGAGAAGATGGTGGAATACATTACACTTAAAGCACTCGTTCTTTTTCAGTTGGTTTTTCGCAAAGTGGTTTTTCGTTCTTTTTCTTTTGTTTCTTTTGACAGGGCGATTTTCCAGTTCTTGTGGCTGAATACAAAATGGCCGCAATCACCCTGACAGTCACCACAGCGCATAGAATCTTATTCTGGCTCTGTGCTCGAAATTGATGCAACTCTTAGAATTTTTAGAGACAAAAGGGTGGAAACTTTCTTCGGAAAATTTATGCTCATTTTCTTTTTCCCGTGAGATATTTTTTTTTTCTTTCTTTTTTGAAAAAGGTTGCTCTTTTAAAAAATGGTGAGGTAGGAAAATGAGATGCATGGAAAACAAGAAAACATATAGTTGTCCTCAGAGAAAAGTGGCATTAAATATTTAATTTTAAACTTTATGCAGAATCGGAAGCCAATGAGTGATCATATGCCTGTTTCCATGCTTTGGGGTTTTTTACCGTGATCAACAAATCCAATAATCTTAAGCTGGAAAAAGGCAATAGGGCGTCAACTAGTAAATTAGAAATCTTTAAGAAGGAATACTGAACTGGAATACATACTTTGCAGCTGCATTGAGAATCAGTCAATATATTTTTACCATCTCTTAAAATATTTTATTTATATATTTTAATATGTCAATGATTCTTAGACAATCTTCGTCAAGTAAACCGTTAACTAAAACAAAGATTTATGTCTATTAAGCTTTTATAAGAGCATTTCGAAATCTAACTCCATGGACTATAATTTCAATATATTCTGTCTTCCAAACTATACACAAGTTACACCAGAAAAATAATGACACCTACATGACTTCATCGCATACATCAATGAAAAAGTTTAAAAATAATTTCCATTTCTTCCATTTTTTTTTAATTTACTATTTGTGATATGTGCAATGATTCAGAAACGTCCTTCATACTTCAGCATGCAAAAATTTAGTGTTAAAAAGTTACAGCATTTATGTCTTCATATCCCATCTTCGAAGTCCGAAAATTCGAAGTCGGAATAAAATCTCGACATCTTTCCTCAGCTAGACATATGACATATCTGCAGAAGAAGAAAAAAAATGACACCAACATGACTTCATCACATACATAAGTAGATGTTTAAAAGACATCACATCGATATCTGCAGTTGCATTGCGATTCAATTAATACATCTTATTTATTTTATTTCCATCTTTTAAAATCCGTTATCCATATATTGTAATAAGGGCAATAATTCTTACACATTCTTCATATTCATCAAAGGAAACCTTTATACAAAACAAAGATTAATGTATGAAGATAATTTTATGTTTTAATAAGAGAATTACAATATCCACCTTCATGGACTAGAATCATATCCCAGCTTCGAAGTCCAAACTGAAGTTGGAATAAAATCACGACATCTTTCCTCAACTAGACACAAGACACATCTGGAGAAGAAAAAAGACTGCACCAGCGTAACTTCATACACTAATGGATGCTCCAGTTCAGGAAGAGCATAAACCTCTTTCGCGGGTCTTACGGCACCCGAGAACACAAATTGTTCGTAACAGTGAAAATAAGAACCAGAACACCAATTCAGGCGAGTGAAAAAAAAAAAAAGCAAAGAAACAGGTATCGCAGAAGAAGAGGGTGGAATACGTTACTCTTAAAGCACTGGTTCTTTTCAGTTGGTTTTTCGCAAAGGGTTTTTCGTTCTTTTTCTTTTTGTTTCTTTTGACAGGGAGATTTTCCAGTTCTTGTGGCTGAATACAAATGGTCGCAATCACCCCTGACAGTCCCCACAGCGCATAGAATCTTATCCTGGTTCTACGCGCGAAATTGGTGCTTCTCTTAGAATTTCTAGAGACAAAAGGGTGGAAACTTTCTCCGGAATATTTATGCTCGTTTTTATTCCCGTGAGATATATATTTTGGTTACTTTTTTTTTTTTTTTTAAGAAAAGATTGTTCTTTTAAAAGGGTGAGGTAGGAAAAGGAGATGTATGAAAAATGTGAAAACATATCGTCAAAGTAAAAGTGGCATTAAATATTTAATTTTAAACTACATGAAAACTTGGTAGCCAATGTCCAACCATATGTTTGTTTCTATTTGTTGCGATTTAACTGCAATGAACAAATCTAACACTCTTAGGCTGGAAATAAGCAATTGGGCGTCAGCCGGTAAATTAAAATTCATTAAAAGGGAATAGAGAACTGATAAAGGAAAAGAAATCTGCTTATCAAAATCAAAGATTAAAAACAGTTTTTTTATGCGCCGCTCAGTTCATTCTCATCAATGTTGGACACGTATTAAGGGTGATGCAAGGGGGAACAAATGTTAAGTTGTAAATATGCTGTCAATAAATGAAATATACACACATAATGCAACTTGATTTCAATTTAACTATTACTAGTATTATGATAGATTCTTTATTAATCTATATATAATATATCACCATCATCGGTGGTGCAAAAGCTCTATGGTGGGTCAAGGCCGTCTGCAGGTGACCGGTGATGTTTCAGGACAGGTGATGTTTTTTTTTTTAAATGCTGTTCAGGGTTACCAACCCAACGCTCTACAGTCCTGTTAGATCCGGGATCCACGGTTTAAAGTGGAATATGTACTATATATATATTATGATGTAGACTCAGTTTCAGAAAACGAGGAGTCTAGATGACGTCCTTGTTGTTCAACATTCTGCCTCTTCAGTCGGTCTACCTGATGGGAATTTTCCGCGTTTTCTCATATACTATAAGCAAATGCGTGGTAATTCACCCTAAAAGTCTTCCCGGAAGACACTGCCCTCCTTCTTCAGCGTCGTGGATCGAAGTTGGATGTAGCTACCTAAAGATACTTCATCCCAACAGAAGCCCCAGCCCCTCCTTCTAAGAGAGCACACGGATTCATGGACTTGGTCCTGATGTTTCTGTTTTCCAAGGGGGATAAGAAAAAAATAATGCAGAATCAAATCTAAATTTAAAATTCTAAAGAATGAATGAATCTCTTATCTCTTAAGTGTAAGAAAGCTACAACATTTATGTTGTCATATTCGACCTTCAAAATCCATGGAATAAAAATCCGATGGATAAGAAACATCTGGAGAAGAAAAAAGACGGCACCAACGAACGAACATACAGCCTCTTTTTCGCGGGTCTTGCGCAACCCGGCGAAAAACAAATTGTTCGTAACAGTGAAAAATAAGACCAAGACAACAATTCAGGGGAGTGAAGAAAAAAGGGGCGAAGAAACAGGTACCGCAGAAGAAGATGGTGGAATACGTTACTCTTAAAGCACTCGTTCTTTTAAAGTTGGTTTTTCGCAAAGTGGTTTTCCGTTCTTTATGTTTTTTTTGACAGAGAAATTTTCCAGTTTTTGTAGCTGAATACAAATGGCCGAAATCACCCTGACAGTCCCCACAGCGCATAGAATCTTATTCTGGTTCTACGCGCGAAATTGATGCTTCTCCAGAATTTCTAGAGACAAAAGGGTGGAAACTTTCTTCGGAATATTTATGCTCATTTTTTCCTGAGGAATATTTTTTATGTTTCTTTTTTTTGGAAAAGGTAGTTTTTCAGAAAAATGGTGAGGTAGGAAAACTAGATGTATGGAAAATGTGAAAACATATCGCTGTCTTTAAAGAAAAGTGGCATTAAATATTTTAATTTTAAGCTGCATACAGACTTGGGAGTCAATGAGGTTTAACCATCAATAAATCCAATGATCTTAGGCTGAAAAAAATAAACAATAGGCCGTCAGCTGGTAAATTGCAAATTCTTTAATAGGCATACAAAACTGGTAAATGGAAAGAAATTTTGATTATTAAGATCAAAGATGACAGAACAGGTTATTTTATATGTCGCTCAGCTCATTCTCATTCAAGGTTGGGCGTATCTTAAATGTCAGGGAACAAATGGTAAGAAGCAAGTGTGCTATTAATAAATGAAAAATAAACACATAATACAAATAATTTTAATTTAACGATTACTTGTATGGTGATATATTCTCTATTAATATATATATATGAATACATATTTTAATATATATGAATACATATTTAATAACTTGTACCTTCCCCTTATGACAGTTAGAGTATTCGTCACTGACACACAGAATATAGAGATCGATGATATGTAGTATAATATACATACTATGCCTCAGTGACGAATACTCTGTCATAAGGGAAGGCACAAGATCATCTGGTGATGGCATATGTTATGATACGAAGAGTTCGACTGGTGGTTCAGTGGCAAAGCGTTAAATTGGTGAGTTTTAGGCTGAAATTCAATTCACTGGTGGTGTTTGTTGTAGACACTGTTGCAAAAAAATAGGAGACTTACTGGCTTTCGTGATGTTAATAAATCTTACCTTTTTAGTCGGACTACTATCCTCTTTTTGTTTCTTTTGAAAGGTAGATTTTCCCTTTCTTGTGGCTGAATACAAATGGCTGCAATCACCCTTACAGTCACCAAAGCGCATAGAATCTTATTCTGTTTCTACGCGCAAAATTGGTGCTTCTCCGGAATTTTTAAAAACAACAGACAAAAGGATAGAAATGTTCTTCGGAATATTTATGCTCATTGTTTTCCTGTGGATTATTTTTTGTTTCTTTTTTTGAAAGAGGTTGTTCTTTTAAAAATGGTGAGGAAGGAAAACAGATGTATGGAAAATGTGAAACGTATCCATGTTTTCAGATAAAAGTGGCATTAAATATTTAATTTTAAGCTTCATGCAGTCTTGGAAACCAATGAGTGATCATATGAATGATTCCATGCGTTGAGATTTTAACGCGATCAACAAATCCAATAATCTTAAGCTGCAAAAAAAGGCAATATGGCTTCAATTGATAAATTAGAAATCTTTAAGAAGGAATACAGAATTTAAATAGTAGCTGCATTGCGAATCAGTCAATACATTTTTTTCCATCTCTTAAAATATTTTATTTATATATTTTAATATGTCCAATGATTCTTAGACAACCATTCTATTCACCAAGGAAACCTTTAACCAAAACAAAGATTTATTTTTATTAAACTTTTATAAGAGTATTTCGAAATCTAACTTCATGGACAATAATTTCAATACATTTGTCTTCCAAACTAGACATAAGTCGCACAAGAAAAATGGCACCTACATGATTTCATCACATACATCAATGAATGTTTAAAAATAATTTCCGTTTTTTTAAAATTTACCTTTTGTGATAAGTGCAATGATACCAAAACGTCCTTCATATTCAGGAAATAATTTTGCATGCAAAGCAAAAATTTGTATAAGAAACTTACAGCATTTATGTCTTCATATCCCAGCTTCAAAAGTACAACTGAAGTTGGAATAAAATCTCTACATCTTTCCTCACCCACACATAAGACACATCTGGAGAAGAAAAAGAAAATGGCACCAACCTAACTTCATCACATACACCAATGGATTTTTAAAGATATTACATCGACATTCATAAACTTTTGTAGCTGCATTGTAATTCAGAGCAGACATTTTGCTTACATGTCTTAAAATTTTTTATTTACATTTTTTACTAACTCCAATAATTCTTAGATATTCTTCATATTTATCAAGGAAGCGTTTATTTAAAAACAGATATTAAAATAAGAAGATACTTCTTATACGTTTCTATAAATGAATTTCGAAATCCAATTTCCTGGACTAGAATCTCAACATGTTTCCAAACTAGACATAAGAAAACACCCAAAAGTAAATGACAGCAACAAGACTTCAACACATACATCAACGGATGTTTAAAGACATCACATCAACATTTGTAGTAGCACCGAGATTTAATCAAGACATTTTATTTATTTTATTTCCATCTTTTAAAATTTGTTATTCACATATTATAATAAGTCCAATAATTCTTAGAAATTCTTCACATTCATCAAAGGAAACCTTTATACAAAACAAAGATTAATGTATGAAGATAATTTTTATGTTTTAATAGGAGAATTACGAAATGCACCTTCGTGGACTAGAATTATATTCGAAATCAAAACTGAAGTTGGAATCAAATCTCGACATCTTTACTCAACTAGACATAAGACACATCTGAAGAAAGAAAAAAAAAGAAAATGGCACCGATGTAACCTCATCGCATACACCAATGGATGCTCAAGCTTAGGAGGAATATAAACCTCTTTCGCGGGTCTTACGGCACCCGGAGAAAATAAATTTTTCGTAACAGCGAAAAATAAGACCAGGGACACCGATTCAGAAGAGTGAAGAAAAAGGGGGCGAAGAAACAGGTACCGCAGAAGAAGATGGTGGAATACGCTACTCTTAAAGCACTGGTTCTTTCTCAGTTGGTTTTTCGCAAAGTGGTTTTTCGTTCTCTTTCTTTTTGTTTTTCTTTTGACAGAGAGATTTTCTAGTTCTTGTGGCTGAATGCAAATGGCCGCAATCACCCTGACAGTCACCACAGCGCATAGAATCTTATTCTGGTTCTGTGCGCGAAATTGGTGCTTCTCTTAGAATTTCTAGAGACAAAAGGTGGAAACTTTCTTCGGAATATTTATGCTGATATTTTATTTCCGTGAGATATTTTTTTGGTTTTTTTTTTTGAAAAAGGAAGTTCTTTTAAAAAATGGTGAGATAGGGGAAACGAGATGTATGGAAAACGAAAATATATCGCTGTCTTCAAAGAAAAGTGGCATTGAATATTTAATTTTAAGCTGCATACAGATTTGGGAGCCAATGAGGTTTAACCATCAACAAATCCATCGATCTTAGGCTGGGAAAAAAACCCAATAAGCGTCAACTAGTAAATTGAAAATTCTTTAGCAACGAATACAGAACTGGTAAATGGAAAGAAATTTTATTTATTAAAAATCTAAGATAGTAGAATCAGTTTTTTAAGAGCCGCTCAGTTCATTCTCACTCAAGGTTGGCCACATGTTAAATGTGAGGGGGAGCAAATGTTAAAGTGTATGCAAATGTATGCTATCAATAAATGCAAAATAAACACATGATGCAACTTGGATTTTAAATCAAATAATACTTTTATGACGATATATTCTCTATTAATATATATATAATATACCATCATCAACAGTAGTGCAACAGCCCTATGGCGGTCCAAGATCGTCTGCCTACCGAGACGACCTTGGCCAACCACGTAATTCTTTTTTACGTGGTAGGGTTGTCAGCTCGAATCCCAACGCTCTACTGTCATGTAGGCCGGGAACTACTGTTTAAAAAAGAATATTATCTATATACTATATCTACTATTACTCCAACACTATTCTAATAATTGTATATTAATATATATCAAATAACTTTTGCCTTCCTTTATGACAGTTAGAGTACTCGTCACTGAGATAAAATATATTCTATATACCATGTATCTCTATATACTACACTGAAGTGAAAAAGTCATGGGATACCTCTTAATATCGTGTCGGCCCTCCTTTCGCCCGGCGAAGTGCAGCAACTCGACGTGGCATGGACTCAACAAGTCGTTGGAAGTCTTCTGCAGGAATATTGAGCCATGCTGTCTCGATAGACGTCCATAATTGTGAAAGCGTTGATGGTGCAGGATTTGGGCACGAACAGACCTCTCGATGATGTCCCATAAATGCTCGATGGGATTCATGTCGGGCGATCTAGGTGGCCAGATCATTCGTTGGAATTGTCCAGAATGTTCTTCAAACCAATCACGAACAGTTGTGGCCCGGTGACATGGCGCATTGTCATCCATAAAAATCCCATCGTTGTTTGGGTACATGAAGTCCATGAATGGCTGCAAGTGATCTCCAAGTAGCTGAACATAAGTATTTC
This sequence comes from Caerostris extrusa, assembly GCA_021605095.1. Taxonomy (NCBI): domain Eukaryota; kingdom Metazoa; phylum Arthropoda; class Arachnida; order Araneae; family Araneidae; genus Caerostris; species Caerostris extrusa. Next base: position 12,407 of record BPLR01009891.1, on the reverse strand, counting down.
CAGTCAATGTTCGGTTCAGTCGCACCAGAGGACCAAGTCCATGCCATGAAAAAACAGCCCACACCATTACGGAGCCACCACCAGCTTGAACAGTGCCTTGCTGACAGTTTGGGTCCATGGCTTCGTGGGGTCTGCGCCACACTCGAACCCTACCATCAGCTCTTACCAACTGAAATCGTGACTCATCGGACCAGGCCACGGTTTTCCATTCATCTAGGGACCAACCGATATGCTCACGTGCCCACGAGAGTCGCTGCAAGCGATGTCGTTCTGTCAGTAAAGGTACTCGAGTCGGTCTTCTGCTGGAATAGCCCAAGAAAGCCAAATTTCTCCGCACAGTTCTAACAGACAAGTCCCTTGTACGTCCCACATTGGTTTCTGCGGTTATTTGACGTAGTGTTGCTTGTCTGTTAGAATTTACGACTCTTTGCAGACGTCGCCGGTCTCGGTCGTTAAGTGCAGGCGGTCGACCACTGCGCTGTCTATGGTGGGATGTTATGCCTGAAATTTCATACTCTCGGCACACTCTTGACACAGTGGATCTGGGAATGTTGAATTCCTAACGATTTCCGAAATGGCATGACCCATGCGTCTAGCTCCTACTAACATTCCGCGTTCAAAGTCTGTTAATTCCCGTCGTGCGGTCATCATCACGTCAAAACCTCTTCACATGAATAACTTGAACAGAAATGAAAGCTCTGCGAAAGCACTGTGCGTTTATACCTGTTCTATGCGATGCTACTGCCATCTGAAAATTTGCATATTGCTATCCCATGACTTTTGTCACTTCAGTGTATGTCACAGTGTCGAATACGTTAACTGTCTTAAGGGAAGGCAAAGTTCGAATCTGGTGAGGGCATATGTTATGACACAAAGTGCCCGACTCGTGGCTCAGTGGCAAAGCGCGCCACTGGTGAGTATTAGGGCTGATGTTCCATCCAGTGGTGGCTTTGTTGTAGGCACTGTTTCAAAAGCAGAAGACTTAATGGCATTTGTGATGTTCAATATCTTGCCTCACTGGGAGATTTTCCAGTTCTTGTGGCTGAATACGAATGGCTGCAATCACCCTGACAGTCATCACAGCGCATGGAATCTTTTACCTTGTTTCTAGTCGCGAAATTGGTGCTTCTCTCTGGAATTTCAAGAGACAAAAGGGTCGAAACTTTCTTCGGAATATTTATGCTCATTTTTTTCCCGAGAGATATTTATTTCTTTTTTTGAAAAAAAAGGTTGTTCTTTTAAAAAATGGTGAGGTAGGAAAACGAGATGTACGGAAAATGTGAAAACATATCTTCATACATATATATAAAACATATCTTGTATTCAGAGAAAAGTGACATTGAATATTTAATTTTAAGCTGCATACAGACCTGGGAACCAATGGGTGATCATACGCCTGTTTCTATGCTTGTGGTTTAACTACAACCAACAAAACCAATGATCTTAGGTTGGAAAAAAAAAATAGGCCGTCAGCTGATAAATAGAAAATTCTTTAATAGAGAATACAGAACTGGTAAATGGAAAGAAATTTTACTTATCAAAGTCAAAGATAATAGAACAAATTTTTTATGCGCCACTCAGTTCATTATCACTTAGGCTTGGACGCAGTTTAAATGTGAGTTGGAACTGTTAAGATGCAAGTTTGCTATAATAAATGCAAGATAACCACATAATGTATGTAACTTGTATTTTAATTAAATCATTACTTGTATTATATATATATACATCAGGGCCTAAATAGACGACTGCCTACCGCTCTGGCGTTCGGTGTCACAGGTTTCGGTTTCCAGTTCTTGCGGTGCCATGGATGTTTGTAGTGGTTCGGAATCCACTTTAAGCCGTATGTCCCGGTCTCATATGACTGCAAGGCCAAGTCAGACTTCTACCTACGGTGCTCCATCACAACAGAAGCTGTCCCCTTTTCCTTCATACAAGAGTCGATAAGGGTTCGTGGATTTGGTCTAGATGTCTATTAAGTGGGTATAAGAAACGAAAACAACTATATACCATATATATTTCTATATATTAAGCCTCAGTGACAAATAGACTAACTGTCATAAGGGAAGGCGAAAGTTTGAATGTTTGTTGATGACATATACTACGATGCAGACTCGTCGTTCAGTGGCAACGCGTGGTACTGGTGAGCATTAGGGCTGAGGTTTCTCCGCTGGCAGCTTTCTTGTACACAGTGTTTCAAAAAGGAGGTGACTTGATGGCTTTCGTGATGTTTAGCCTCTGGCATTTAATTCAGGCTATCTGGTGCTAGTTCTCTGGGTTTTTTTCCCATATGACATACTAAGGCAGTTCCCCTTAAAAGTCCTCTCGGAAGGCACTGCCCTGCTTCTTCAGCTCCACGGAGTCGAGTACGACTTCTACCTATGGGTGCTCCATCACAAGAGAAGTTTCCTGCTTTTCCTCCTTTAATGAGACCACACGGATTCTTGGACTTGGTCTTATTTAACTATTACTTCTTCTTCTTCGGTAAATTATCACAGAGTAAAATTTACTGACGATGGAATCTTACGGACTGCAATGGAAATTTTTTAATATTGAAAATCACATAGACGCCAACACTTCTAGTAGCCAATCAATGAATTTACCTCTCCTAGTAACGTTCTTTGGCACATTATTAAATAAGACAGACATTAGCACTTTTATGTGAATAAAAAATAATAAAAATTTAATCGAAAAGGTTAGTTGCTTGTAATGAAAGCTGCCTTTAAACGGGAAAACTGACAAAAAACAAATGTGAAATTTATTTTTATACTTGTACACATATTTCTCTTGAATATCATAGGGAGCACCTGAAAATCTTTAGAGCGCTGCGTTAAAGAAACATCAGGCCTTTTAACCACAAATAAATGAAACACTCCGAGAATTTTTAATTTATCATCTGAGAACACATTTTTTAAGACTTTAAAATTTTTTAAACGCATTTTAAAAAATTTAAATTTTTATTTAGTTTGTTATTCAGAAGTTATTTAAATGTTCATAAAATAAAATTACTTTAAAGTTATTACTCAGAAGAGAAAAACTTTTGCTGGCCTATGTTTGAAAAAACAAACTATTATCAATTAAATTTTTCCAAAATAAGGATAGCATAAGAAATATTTAACGCTTCAATAAAAAAGAATATTAACTTTCATATAAAAGTTGAGAAATATAAATAAATGAGAACTTAATTAACTTAATTAATTTAATTTTTAAATAATTATATTTGAAAATTAAATATATTATTTTTTTTTTTTTAATAAAAATAAATGAGAACAAAAAAAAAAATGATTCCAATGAAAAAAAAAGCAAACGATAACTCGCATTATTAATTAAAAAACGTTTTTAATATCTGAAATTTAAATTTCAATCAAAGTGAAAATGCAAACGATATGACAAACAAAAATGAAAATGCAAACGATAAGGAAAATTATTGACTTATTTTTCAAATAATCATTTTTTGCGATGTGTAAGGAGAATATAGTTTTTTAAATATTAACTTATCTTTTATTATTCACTTTATTTTTTAATGTTGACTTATTCTTATTATTCACCTTATTTCTTTAAAAATAACTTATGTTTTTATTATTCACACTTTTTTTTTAATAATAACTTATTCTTTTATTATTCACTTTATTTTTTTTAAATATAACTTATTTTATTATTCATTTTAATTTTTAATAATAACTTTTGTTATACACTTTTATTTTGTAAATAATGACTGTTTTATAAACTTTATTTTTTTATTAATATATTTATTATTCACTTTATTTTTTAATAATAACTTATGTTTTTATTATTCACTTTACTTTTTAATAAAAAAATCTTTTTTTATTATTCACTTTATTTTCTTTAGTAATAACATATTTTATTATTCATTTTAATTTTTAATAATAACTTTTATTATACACTTTATATTTTGTAAATAATAACTGTTATTATAAACTTTATTTTTATTAATATATTTATTATTCACTTTATTTTTTAATAATAACTTATTTTTTTATTATTCACTTTATTTCTTTAATAAAAACATCTTTTATTATTCACTTTATTTTCTTTAGTAATAACATATTTTATTATTCATTTTAATTTTTAATAATAACTTTTTGTTATACACTTTATATTTTTTAAATAATAACTGTTATTATAAACTTTATTTTTTAATAATATATTTATTATTAACTTTATTTTTTTAATAATAACTTATTTTTTATTAGTCCCTTTATTTTTTTTACTAATAACCTATTTTTTATTATTCACTTTATTTTTTAATAATAACTTATTTTTTTATTATTCACTTTTTAATAATAAATTGTTTTTACTTATTCACTTTATTTTTATTCAATAATAACTTTTTTATTATTCACTTTATTTTTTTTAGTAATAACTTATATTTATTATTAACTTTTTTTAATAACAGATTATTTTGTGTAAACTTCATACTTTCAGAGAAGTAAATGAACCTTATATCAGGTCAATATTTTTCCAACATCATAATTAACTAACATTAAATATTTTAATGTTCGAAACCAAATATTAACAGAAATTAATATGGAAACAGATTCCTATATATTATATATTTATTATATGCACAAACTATATTTTACTATTTTAGTCTTTTCTTCTCCAAAAATTTTCTTGCCAATTATTTTCTTGAGAAGAGCATTTTTTTGGTTAATTAACTAGTCAATCATCAGAATTATATCCTGATGTTAAAGTAATATTGTGAATTACCTTATATTTTTTGCTGCAAAATATAAATGTTTTTCTAAATCCGTTGAAATACAATTAATTGAACGGATTTATAAAAACTGTTTTATAATAGTAATATAAAACATACTTTTCAGTAATTATTTAAATTATTCTTAGTGCAATAAATTAACATAAACACAATATATTGCTTGCAAACAAATTATGTTTAAAAATTAACGCGATCAGTGTCTTTGCACATGTAAATGAAAAATTTAGAAAATTATCTTAAAACTTAAATTTTAGCTGCAACAGTTTGTTTTCAAAATGTCGAAATATTTACTTGAAGATTAGTTGTTATACTAATTCCATACCAACAATAATACCATAACCGTTAATAAAATTCAGTCATCAGGCATTACAGAAACTCGTTGTGGATTCACAACAGGTATCAGCAATCCAGTTGATAAGCTATAAATTATGTAAGCTTAGTTCGAAACCCAACGCCTGGGGCATACTGAAAACTCCTGCATCAATATCGAGGATAGACAAAAGTATATTCTTTGGCTGGCCGGGTTTGTTTGGAAAAAGGGACGAACGCTGCAGTTGCCATGTAATAAAGTGTTCAGTTAAAAACAACCATGGCAGCGTCACTCCCACAGGTTTACAATCTCGTGAAAGTTGAATTCCTTACAGGTTCAATTACCAGGCAGCAAATGGAGATTTGGTTTTTGGTTTGTCACTTTACGGTCATTTTGTGCACATTTTAGGCTAGTTAGACTGTTGCCTACCGTTTTACGTGGATTCCGAACCACTCATAAATATCCGTGCAACCGCCAGCATTTGAACCTGAAGGTACCGAAGGCCAGAGCGCTAGCCGATTGAGCATCAGGTCGTGAAAACGGATAGCATAATTACAATGTTATTTTGACTTAAGCATGAATAATCATATTGCAAGCATGTAAATTTTATCAAAATAAAATAATAATATTTATTATTAACATATCTTCTTCAATAGCGCGACAGCCCATAGTGGACCAAGGCCGTTTGCGTACTGGCAGATTCAGAAAAATTGAGAAGCTGTTTTCTTTTACGGGGTAGGGTTGTTCGCCCTACGCTCTATAGTCATACTTGATAGAGACCTACTTTTTAAAGTGAATTTCGAACCACTACAAAACATCCATATCCCCGCCGGGACTCGAACCTTGAAATCTGCTGCACTGAGTGCTAGAACACTAAATATTATTATACAAGTTTTATATCTGTTCTTCATAAATAACAAGCAGCCTTATGGTCAATTGGCAAGCGCTCTGGTCTTCAAGTTCGAATCCTAGCGGTGACACGGACGTTTGTTATCGATTCGGAATCCACGTTGAACTGTAGATTCCGGTCTAATTAGTCTAAAGTGTGTACAAACTGACCGTAAAGCGACCAACCAATCATAAATAACAGTTTTGTTTATATTTTAAAATCCTGTTAAAAAATGTTTCCAATCCTTACTCAATGTTAGTTAAAAAATGTTTACAATCCTTTTTAAAAGAAGAAAGAAGCGATACCAACACATTCGTTGATTAAACTATTATTACATTACTTAATATAGATTAATAATAATGCAAATTCTGTTTGTATTATACAAATTAATCTATACAACAATCTACCGTAAAACGTTTAAAAGGCGAATACCGCTAATCTCAAAATCTAAAGGTCTTTAAGCGAATAGTAAGTGAAATTCCGTTGCAGCTTAAAAATTCTACACATGTATTAGCTTTTTAAAAATTACTGCTGCTGCTATTAAAAACGAATTCGATGCTTCTCGTTCTATTTTATACTTAAATTCCTTGCCCCCAAAGAGGATTTCAAAAATTTATTTTTAATCGTAAAAAGAAAGGGAAAGGTTTTCTACCACTTTCAGGAATTATTCTCTTCACGAGGTCTCGGAACATGGAAAACCACTTACAAGGAAATTAGTCGCTGTTTGGAGACCCTGCCCTCAGTTGGCCACGCCTTTTTCTTCAGACTGACCACGCCCACACTTCTTCCTTAGGTCAAAGAGGATTGCCACGCGTATCGAAAAGCTCCTTACAAGGCATTGTTTTAAGATCCAAATTGAATTTGAGTGGTACAATTTTTTTTTATTGATATTTTTATATTTGTAACTCTATACAATGTTCTTCAAAAGAAATGTGAAAAACAGGATTAATAATTTTTTTTTTTTTTCTAATGCAGCTGGCAAAATAGACCGTGATCTTTCGCCATAAGGGCTGCACCGATGTTACTCACTTTGCATTACCCAGGGGCGCGTGTAACTGGATGGTAAGCCACGGAGTAACAATGCCCCCGCAGCGCTCTACGATCCTATTAGGACCGGGACGTACAGCTTAAAGGGGATTCGAACCACTACAAACACCCAAGGCAAAGCCGGGATTTGAACCCGATACCTATGGTACCGAACGCCAGAGCGCTAGCCATTCGGCCATCAGGCCCCGGATTAATAATTTACTACAGTAAAACAGTCATAAGATTAATATTATTGAAAAAAAAAGTTAAAATATTTCCGTTTACATTTGAATGCATGGAAAAATAAAATCTGAAAAACACGATTGATAATTAACAACAATAAAACATCATAAAATCAATGTTATTGACAAAAAAAGGTAAAATATTTCCATTCATACTTGAATGCATTATGTAACATTGATCAAAATTTTTCTATTCTTAATAACTACAATTAAATGTCAGCAGCCCGACCCGTGACTCAGTGGCAACATGCGCCGCTGGTGAGCACGAGGGCTAAGATTCAATCCTCTGACGGCTTTGTTTCAATAAAAAAGACACTGACAGTTTTTGGGATGTTCAACCTCTTACCTCGTTAGTCGACTACCTGAGGGAGTTTATAGTGATTTATACCTTACTATACGTAAATGCAAGGTAGTTCCCCTTAATAATCCGGCACTGAACCAAGTCAGATTTATACCTACGTGTGTTCCATCACACTAGAAATTGCCTCTCCTTCAATGATTCATGGACTTGGTTTAGATGTGGCTGTCGATCAAATGAGATAAGAAACAACAAAATAATAACAAAAATAATTAATGAATAAAAACTCATTGAATAATAATAATCGAAGGTGTATATGAATTTTCCCAAAACATAAGCAAAATAATTACGTCTGAGATTTCTATAAGTCTATTTTAATCAAATGAAACTATTTTTCATCAAATTAGCATAGTGTGTATTAATTTCATTTATTAGTATTTCAAACCCTTTTTTTAATTTGGAAATGTTCATATAGTAGTATATATTATCTTTGCTGCAAATGAAAATCTTAAATGTTGTACCATTAAAAATATCCCTTTAATTTTGAATTATTCAATAAGAACTTTTGGTACAAGTTACTTCATAGGAGAACAGCGGCTTGATGGCCAATTGGCTAGAGCTCTATCATTTGGTATTTCAGGTTCGAATACTGGCGGTGTTATGGATGTTTTATAGTAGTGGTTCGAAATCCATGTTTTAAACTCTATACCCCTATTTAATTAGCCCAAAGTGTGCAAAAAAACGACCGTGGGGTGACAAACCAAACCAAATCATAGAAGAACAAAACCTATCATAACTTCTGTATGTACATGCTTGTTGCCATTCACCAGCATAAGAATAATGTCAATTTCTGAATTATGTCATTATCATCATTGGCGCAACAGCCCCATGGTGGGCCAAGCCATCTACTTACTGGCAGATTTCGAGACAGCAGATGCTTTTCTTTTATGGGGCAGAGTTGTTGATTCTAAGCCCAACGCTCTACATTCATATGAGACCGGGATCTGAATAACAGAGTGTTTAGCCCTCTGGCGCTTAGTGCCGCAGATTTCGGGTTAGAGTCTCGGCGGTGCCATGGATATTTGTAGCTGTTCGGAATCCACTTTAACCGTCCCGGTCTCATATGACCGTACAGCATCACGGAGCCCAGTCAGACTTCTCATCCACATCATTCCCAAATTGTATAAGAGCAACTCATCTCTAGGCACAGTGATATTGTAGTAATAGTAGTCATAGGTGTAGTAGGTGTATTGTAGTAGTAGTTATATTAGGCCTACGGTTTAAAGGGGTTTGGTTTGATTTGTCGCTCTACTGTCATCTTGTGCGCATGTGAACTAACCAGACCGGGACCTACGGTTTAAAGTGAATTCCCAATCACTACAAACATCCATGGCACCACCCAGACTCGAATTCGAACATGTGCCATCGAGTGATAGTCACTCGGCCATCAGACCTTCTGAATTATGTACGCCAGTAAAACAAATGTATAAATTTTATTATTAAAATCAATGCACTTAAATGGCATCTTTCACTGCACACAGAATTTTCAATGGAGAAGTTTAAAAGGTTTTTTTCCTTTTATTTTTTCAACCTTGTAGAACAAATTCCTTTTCGATGCCAGTGGTTAACGACCCAATCTACCGAGTGGCTAGCGCTGAGCCACAGGTTTCGGCAGGTAGCATGAACGTTTCTAGCGGTTCAGAATCCGCTGTAAAACATAGGTCCCTGTCTCATATGACTTTAAGAGCATCTCAGGCTTCTCACCCACATCATTCCAAAACTGTATAGGGTCAACTCAGTTCTAGGCACAGTAATGTGGTGTGTGTGTAGTAGTAGTAGTAGTTATACCAGATCGGGTTTGGTTTGTCGCTCTACGGCCATCTTGTGCACACTTTAGTCTAAGCTGATTGGGTTCAATAGTTTAACGTCAATTCCGAACCACCAACAAGCATCCATGCCACCTCCAGGATGCGAACCTGAAGCCTTCGGTACCAACGGCCAGAGGGCTAACCACTTGGGCCCCTCAGGCCGCCATCAGATGGGGACATAAGGTGTAAAGAGGTTTCCGAACCTTTACAAACAACTAAAGCACCACCGAGACTCGAACTCGAACCCGAAACCTGCGGCACCGAGCACCAGAGCGCTAGTAACTCGGCCATCAGGCCTTCTAAATTACGCAAGCCACTAAAATAAATGTATAAATTTTATTATTAAAATCAATTCACTTAAATGGCAACTTGCACTGCACACAGATTTTCCAATGGAGAAACATAAAAGTTTTTTTTTATCAATCTTGCAGAACAAATTCCTTTTCGATGCCAGCGGTTAACGACCAAATCTACAGAGTGGCCAGAGCTCTGACGCTCGGCTAGAGGTTGCGAGTTCGAGTCCCGGCTGTGCCAAGGATGTTAGTAGCTGTTCGGAAATCCCATTAATTCGTAAGTCCCGTTCTCGTATGATTCTAAGAGAGAGCGTCATGGAGCCCAGTCAGACTTGTTACATTCCCAAACTGTATAGGAGCAACTCATCTCTAGGCACAGTGATATGGTGTATAGTAGTCATATGAGACCGGGACCTAGGGTTTAAAGTGGATTTCGAAACACTACAAACATCCATGGCACAGCCAGACTCGAACCCGAAACCTGTGGCACCAAGCGCCAGAACGCTAGTCACTCGGCTATCAAGTCTTCTGAATTATGTAAGCCAACAAAACAAATGTATTAAAATCAATGTACTTAAATGGCAACTTTCAGTTCTCACAGATTTTTTTAATGGATCGCTCTTGTCTCTCGGTGCTACAGGTTTCGGGTTCGAGTCTTGGCCGTGATGGATGTTAGTAGCTGTTAGGAATCCCCATTATACCGTAAGTCCCATTCTCATATGACTGTAAGAGCGTCACGGAGTCTTGTCACCCACATCATTCCCAACTGTATAGGGGCAGCTCTGATCTAGGGCACAGTGATGTGGTTTGGTGTAATAGTAGTAGTCATATTAGACCGGGACCTCCGGCTTAAAGTGGATTTTGAACCACTACAAACATCCAAGGCATCGTCGGGACTCGAACCCGAAACCTTTGGCATCGAGCGCTAGTCACCTGACCATCAGGCCCTCTAAATTATGCATGCCAATTAAAACGTATAAATTTTATTATTAAAATCAATGCACTTAAATGTCAACTTTCAGTGCTCACAGATTTTCCAATGGAGAAATATAAAAGTTTTTTTATCAACCTTGTAGAACCACTTCCTTTCCGATGGCATCGGGTTAACGACCCAATCTGTTTTGAAAATGGAATAGGTGGATGGGGTAAAAAAAAGTCGTTCCAAAAAAATGGCTACCGTGGAACAGATCGTAAAAGTGCGAAGGGCAGGGAGAAAATTATTTGGAAATGCTTCCAGATAAAGTTTAACACATCCCAATGGGGAAAAATGGGGCTGAATTTTAGAACTTTCCACCCATAAAAATCAGAAACACGTACAAAAATGATTCGGCTTTTCACACAAAATGTTGTAGAAACAAGCTTTTAAAAGATCGGCATTAATTATTTTACATCTATCCAGTATTAAAAGCGACTTTTAAACATAAAGAATTTTTAAATGGAATTACTCTATAAAAATATTCTAATAGTTTAATGTAAGTAAGGAGTGGACGAGATAATAAAGTACGTTTTTATGTAAGTTTGTATTCTTAATAATAAACTAAGTAAATTTTAAGTAATATTGCATTTTTAAGGAAGGTAATTTTGTATTTTTTATTTTCTACAAGATTTAAAAAAGACAGGCCAAGTATGTTTTAAGTATTCTTTTTTTCTAATGCAGCTGGCAAACACTTAGACAGTTGTCTTTTATGTCTTAAGGCAAGCGCTGCACCGACGTTACTCATTTAGCACTACCCTAGAGGTGCGTGTAGCTTGAAGATAAGCTACGGACGTGGAGTAACAATACCCCGCAACGTTCTACGATGATGTTAGATCGAGACCTACGGCTTTAAAGTGGATTCCGAACCACTACAAACATCCAAGGCACCGTCGGGACTCGAACCCGCAACCTGTGGTACAGAGCGCTAGCCACTCAGTCATGTTAACTATTATTCAGAAACCAATATAAATGTCATAAGTATATGTTTCAAATGATCAAAGAATGTATTGGGAGAGAGAGATAAATGAAATTGAAGTCATTTAGATTGTTTATGTTTTCACCGATTATTTTAAAGTCCATGGTCAATAAGTGTTGAAATACGAAACTACAAATGGACGAAGTAACTTGAATATAATCTATAATCAAATAATATTTTTATAATTGCTTAATGCAACCTTTTCGTATATTAACAATATATTTAAAACGCTTTATAAAATCATTGAGGACATAACTAAAATTGATGTGCATTGTACATATTTCGCATATGGTGCATATTGTCGATTTCATATGAAAGAGGGATGTAGTTAAAAATACTTATATAGTAAATAGTTAATTTATTAATTTTTCATAAAAGTCCAATATCAATAAAATAATCAATAGTACTAAAATAAAATAGTAAATTATAATAAAAAAAAATAAATTTTTATTATTATTGAGGCTAGAGAGCAAACATTGACCAGGGTAGATTTGTGCAAGGTAACGAGCTCAGTCTATTTTATCTTACCGACGGCATCTTTTTATATTGATAGATTGGCTAATACATTGAGATTAATATATTAAAATCGCTGTAGAGTTGGATGCATTGAACATTAGAATATTATGTAACATCATTGTACGTAGAGTTGGATGAGTTGATACTAACATATGTAATATCATTGTATGTAGAGTTGGATGCATTGACACTAGCATATTAACATCGTTATAGAGTTGATGCATTGACTTTATCATATTATGTAATAGCATTGTATGCAGAGTTGGATGTATTGACAT
>BPLR01009890.1:0-19670 GCA_021605095.1 Caerostris extrusa | reverse complement strand
AGTTACGTATTGCTTCCTTTAATAATCTAGATAATAAGCTATACTATTAGCCATAGATACTTTTTTATTGCTAAATAAATTGTTAAATTTAGCAAACATTACTTTTTTGCTATACATTTATTTCTTTTCATTAATATTAAATTATATATATGTACATAAAATTTACAAATTTTATTTATATATATTCTTACAAATTACCTATATTCCAATTACATGCGTTTATACACATCGTGTAATGAAACTTGGCTGAAACAATGTTATCTAATTAGTCTTGTTGGATTATTATTTGCAGCTTAATCTAACTTAATTAAATTTTCATCAAAACACACAATTTTTACGCAATTAAGTAATGAAAAATAAACTTCTGTTACGGCAAATGAGGAGGTCAAATTTATCTTTTAACACCGGGAATTATAAAAACTCCGAGGTAATTTCTGTAAAACTCTACCAAGCAAGATAAATGAGTGTTCCTCCCCGGAGAATCTGACACCATAGTAATTCGTTCAATTTCTCGGACAGAAATTAGCAGCTCCAATTAACACGCTTGTCATGTTGCATAAAACTAATTTTTCCTCTGGGAGTGCCAAAAACGAAATCTTCGGTACATCAAGAGAAGGTTGCTCTTTTTGGACATTTAAAAAGTAATTTTAATTAATTTTCTAAAATAGGGATAATACTGATGAAATAAGTCTAGTGTTTTTTGAATGTTTCTGTAAATAAATTTACAAGGGAAGATATATAGCTTGCCTGCTGAAGTATCATATACTTATATTTTTTTCATTTTTTAAAAAGTAAGGTTAAAATTCTTTTTAATTTTACTTATTTCAATCTCAATTCTGTAAAAGCACAAATTGCTTTCATTACATTTCATATTTGAAAAAGAAAAAATTTTCGAGTAATTAAATTAATTTTTCATAAATCGTTCCGTGGTAATAATTAATAAATTTAAAAAACAGAAGACGAATTTACAAAAATTTGTCAATCTCCTATAATAAAAGAGTTATTTGAAAACGAATTTTTCATTTACTACAAATAAAAATTGACAGCTATAAGGGTATATATGTAAATATTTTTGTAGTTACCATTGCAAGAGTTTACCTTCGAATGCAGTCACCTTCCAAAACATGAATTGAAATAACATACTCCTCACCTGTAATACCAGTATGATTTCATTAAATTCATTTTCATGTCTTTAAGATTCTTATAAATATATTATTGAGTATTTCAATTTTTGAATTTTACGGTATTAAGAAATCAGTCTTACGCATTTATGACTGGTGCCACTCAAAATGTGTCCTGATTACAGCTTGCATTCTATACAGAGCCATTCTCTCAACTGGGAGGCAGGTAATAATCATAAGATTTTTTGCCCATTATTTCATCAGTCTATCTGTACATTGCATTGGTGATGCCCGGATTTGCCAATACTCGTCTTGACAGCCGGTCCCAAAAAGACCTTAATTTTTCTCGGTGACATTCAGATGATCCAAATTAGGTGATCGAAGATGGTGTGTATTATCAATTTTCTGTTCTATAAAAATAATCATGGATACATCTCTCCGAATACATGATATAGTAAATATCTTTCTGAGACATAGGCTAAGGTTAAAGGACCCCCTTTAGCAAAAAAATCCACATATAAGACAACATAGTCCTTCAGGATATAGATATAGCCAACAGCCAGTATCCAACTGTTGACGTGCACCAGTGGTTCCAGCACGTTAGTTGTCGAAACTGGAGGTCAAACTAAAAACGCTGAAGGTTAACTGTGCGCCAGGATAGTGTGTGAAAGCTTCTTAATTTTACATGTTGCTTATGAATTGTAACTGGAAATTATTCTATTTTGTATTGGGAATACGATCGTCACTTAAAAAAACACAGATAAGATGATTTTGAGTTATTGATTCCTCCCGTTTGCCAGAAGTAAAAGAAAATATTCATTCTTTTTGAAATGAAATTTAATTAACCTACTTCTCAATTTTTCTGTTCTATAATATAATCATGGATACATCTCTGGAATACATGATATAGTAAATATCTTTTGAGACATAGGCTAAGTCAAAAGGCAACCCTTTAAACTTAGACTTTTAAATTGCTTCAAAAAATATATTTGTTAAAGAAATAATAAAAATATTAAATAAAAATTTATGTCAGTTGATTTAATTGATGAACTTTGAATATTGTGGAGGTGTCTTTTCACGATTTTGAAAGAAATAATTATTATAGTATTCCTCATTCTACTGTTAAGATCTAATAAGGAAATTACAAATATTAGGCTGATGATATTCGATTGTCTAATCTTCGTCTAAAAGCACAAGGTGGAAGTTTCTTAATATATGTCTGTTACCTGAGACACCGTTTAACTCTCTAAAAAATTTTAGATGTGATTTTACAACTTCTGATTGCTCCATTGACCTCTGATTGTTTAATTCAGTCCTTAAAGTGATTATTTTTTAAGGAACAGTCACAATGCATAAATGGTTATAACTGCTAAGCACTGTAGAAATTCTAAAGCGCTATCATGAATTTAAGAAAGTTTAAAACAAATATCGGATGTGTTGGAGAAATATGCTGGGGAAAAGACAAGTTGAAGAGTGGAAAGCTAACAAACGCCAATTTAAAATTGTTAGAAATATGGAACACAAAAAGCAGTTGATATTTTTAAAATTTGATTTTCAACCCTTCTTGATAAACTAGATGATTTTAAAAAAATCAAAAAGCATTATGCACTTCAACTCTACATCGAAAATATTCCATTCAGATGAATTTACGATACATTTTTTATTGTCGTAATAAAATTATTAAAACCAGAAATATGGGAAATTGGATTAGGATGTGACGATGAACTATCACTTGAGTTGAAGAGAAAAAAAAGGGACATTTGATTCATTTTCAAAGAGATGAATTCTCTCAGATTTATTTTTAGAAGACTAGACAGTCGAAAAAAAAAAATATTTCTCTATTCTCCATTGGAATTAGCTGAAGAAGTTTAATTGCATATTTTTTTTCAACGATACTCCCTAGAGCGTTTGGAGCAGTTGCGTAACTTTTTTGTCAAGCCCTTTGACAATGTAAAGGATTAGTTTCATAACTGCGAAATCAGAAACTGTACCCTTTAAAAATTAAATTTATCAAGGTTTGAACTATGGAGAGCTGTGATTGCTTCTAGATACCTTTTTTGACATTTGAAACCGAGTTTCACAATGTCGAATCTATATTAAGAAAGGATTCCTCCTCTTCACTGGATTAAAAGGGAAAACTTCAAAATGTAAACCCTCTGTATCGAACAGAGTATCCAAAATCTAGTATGCAATTGAACCAGATAATTAGCATCATTCGACAGGGAAATATATTCTCCCTGATTATATTTCTCGAGGAACATTGAAAATCTAATCTTTCTGATACAAGGTTCAGAAATGGCTTCGTTTCACAAAGGGAAGAGTGGACGAAGGACTCTAATTACTAGTGCTAATTTAATTAATTGAGGCCTTTAATTCTCCAGACATTTTTTGCAGAAGTTTCCGTCATAGAAAAACTAAATTGGATAAAATATCACTTTCTGGTGACCGCAGTTCAATCAAACATGATATTCTAAACTTGAGTATGTATAGTAGCCTGCGAAAATTATTTCGTATTGCGAATTGGGTGCTAAGATTCACACACACAAGACTTGATACAAAACTAAACGAAGCAAACAAATAGGTCTGAAGAACTTGATTGAGAGACGAACATTTCAAATGCATCAAAATAACATTCTCCGATTTCCAATGATTTCCGATGAAGTCCAGACGGTAGCCTTTTGGTGAAGCGATTTTGTGCGTAATTGGAAAACAAATCGTCTATTACTACAACAATTCGTCAATTCGTCTATTAATACACTTCGCTACTCATCCTCAGTCCAGCGTCTATGTGTTGATCTCATTTAAGTCTATTCTTCTTTTCTTCGGCTGCTGTCAACTCAAGATGTCACCTAGTTCGAATAATACCATACAACGTAGAATTCAGTGCAGTCTTCGGAAATAGATTGTCTTGGTCGAGCAGAAAAAATTAGCCAACAATTGGGTCATTCTTAGAAAAATGACTACAGTATATGAGGCAGATAGCATCATCTTTCATCTTTTGAAAGAGAACAGACTTTCGCACGACATTGTATTTCTGGCATTGTTTCTTTCGGACAAACGTTGTTGATTATGCAGTTTTTGCAAATCCGCAATGTCTCATTTATGGCCCATGCCCAAATTTATGAAATATCACTGAAAATTTATCTCAAGATTTTATAAAACTTTTGACATTCGACTATCACTCTTTTTTTTCCCATATGGGAACTACATTGTAGAAAAGTGCTGTTTAATTTTAAGTCCGTGGTAAATAATAATTTCATACTATTAATAAATTACAACTCTTATTTGTTTTTGTTTTTTCATATTTTGATTGTTACTTTATATACTAGGATTATTTTGTTATATGAAAAATATCAGTAATAATTTCGTGATAATCTAAACAATTTATATTCATTTGATAACGTGAAATATTTAAGCACTAACATGAATTATATTGGAAATGATTTTTTTCATTCGTGTATCAAAATTCAAATGCTTTCATTAAAAAGGCAGATATAAAATATAGAAATTAATAAAAAGTTATTTTTGAAATTCATAAATTAAATATTTTTTTACTTAATAATAAGTTCTATAAAAATTATATTATAATTTTAATACTTAATATTTTTTATTATTTCAAGACGGAAGTGTCGAAAAGAAAACAATACACAAAATTATGAGATTCAAAAATAATAAATAAATAATTGATTTTAAATTAGAAGCAAACTATTTTTCAAAATGTCATTTGCCTGAAAATTTTATTATCATTATTTATCTGGATATAATTCTTTATTTTGATTTATTTTTTAGTAGCGAAAATGACATTCATGACATTTCATGTCGACTAAACCGATTGGTTTCTTTCAAAAGAAGCCTCTTTTTCTAAAAATTGAATTGCAATATGTGTATTTTTCTGGTCTGCAACATTTTAAACTAAAATGTATGCTTTATTAAGAATAAATAAATAAAGATTTTATCATTAAGGTGAACTGACATTAATCTTATTGTTTTTTTCTGAAAAAAAATTAATTTTTAATATTTTAAATAATAGCAAATATATTCAATGATGTTTGTCAATAGGATTATTTATTTAAAAAATATCTTCATTTATTCAGTGGCATAAAAAGTTAATTATAAAAGTTAATAGAAGAATTCTAAAGTTTACACCATTATCTCAACAAACATTCGTTTTTCAATAATAGAAAAAAAAATTATGAGTTGTGTGTAAATGAATGAATATGTGTTTTTGGCATTTATTTATTTTATCTTCATTTTAAATTTATAACGTTTAATTTTTCTTTTGTGTAAAAAAAACATAATATTGTTCGGATACGAGGTCCCCGAAATCTCTAAAAATATAAAGCTACGAATAAGTACGAATTAAAGTTATAGTATAAATTTACACAATTTTTAAAGCTTTAATTTGCTACATATCTGTAGCAAAGTAATTATTAAATAGAGAAAGCTTACCTATTCAGAAGCAACAAAATGATGAGGCCAACATCTTTTGTCCTTTTTATACAATAGTTGGTTATTTATTTTTGTATTAATATACATAGATTTTTCTGAAATATGCAATTAAACACATATATGTTCAACTTTGAAAAATTAATAGTAAAATATATTGTGCAAATCAATATAATAATTATCATTATAATCATCCTCATTGGGGCTACAGTCCTTGCAGGGTTCTGATCTCCTTTGCCACTGTTCGCCATTTCACACGACTAGATGTCCTTGGTTTCCAATAATTAACTCTCAGTATCTTCAAGTCTTCTTCGAATGATCGCTCTATCTAACTTTTGGTGTTCATCTGGGTCTAGATCCGCTTGAAGTTTCTTGAGGAGTCTTCTTGTTGTTTTGTTATCTCCCTCTCCCTCTGGATTTAGATCTGCTGGGGCTTTCCTTAAGCAGTCTCTATTTTTTGTTCTGTTTAGCTTTATTCTCTCCACATGTACTAAACACTGGATTCTCCTTATATTCTTGACAACAACTGATTCCTTGTAAAAATGAAAGATTAATAATTAACATAATGTACATAATACGTTCCAAAAGTGAATAGATTATTAATAGAATAAAAATGACAGACGTTTAGAAATATGAAATATATAACTATCTAAAACTTTAATTAAATAAAGCATTTGTTTTGAAAGTGGATATTTGATAGAACATTTTTTTCCCTTCTCGCCAATATTATAAATATTCGTTAAAAATTACTAAGCACAATCTGATATTTTAGACAATTAAATCCTTAAAATACGAGTTCTAAAATTGATTTAAATTACTTACAATGTATAGATGAGTATTATAGATATACAACAAAATAAAAATTAACAGTCTAACATGTACGTCATGATACAAGTTGTGATATAAATCAGATATTAATTGCATATACTCAATAAAATTACTTTTAAAACATTATATATCCATTCATTAAAAAATAAATCAATTCATACTTTCCTGAGAAAAGTATAAGACCCTTATTTCTCAAATTTCTTGACTCAACCATACGCAGTGCCCTGTTTAACCATTTTTTCGATATAACGCAAGCAAGCAAAGCAATAAGCCCACAGAAATCAGTAGGAAGCAAGTCTTTTGCTGTCGAGCATGTAGACTTCAACCTGGAAACCCTTATGCACACAGTATTTTAAAATTATATGATGATTGTATTTTTCTATTGTATAGACCTATTTAAATTAACATGAGTTGCTAATGCCTACATTGCGTCATTATCAAATCACGAGCTCTGTGTTGTATTTGAAACTGAATATTTTCTTCAAATACAGTAATAATAGAGATTTTGCATACCATATTTTGGACGTCCGTTAGCTTTTTCTCCCTAGCGCGCGTGCTCATAGGAAATTGCGCTTGCGTATCTGTAATAATGTTTCCTATGAGCATGCGCGCTAGGGAGAAAAAAAGCTAACGGACGTCCAAAATACGGTATGCAAAAACTCTTTATTATATTCTTATTTTCCCTTTAATATATTAATATGAGTGAATATGAATCTGTAATGTTTAAAATTTGTGGACATTTAAAAATAAATTTTAATTTGTTTCTGGCTTTTGAGAGCTTAAAATCTTTAAAATTATTAATTATTATGAAAATATTATGAAAGTAATCTGACAACAAATTAACAATTTTTGAGTTCACACTTTTTAATAAAATTTATGGGTAAGACATCTATATGAAATAATATGCGTCATACGAATTTGTAGCTAAATAATTGTTTGGAAATGATTGGAAGTTTACGTAGTACGTAATTTGTGGATTAAGCATTTCTGAAGATTTCAAAATTAATGTGATTACTGAACCTGACCGTAACAAAAATATGATAATATAAAAGTTATCTTATATTTATTGATTAAATATATATCAAAATGTTGTCTAAGGATCTGCTCCGCTATGAAAGTGAATTTAATGAACACACGTTAATTGTTTTAAATATTTTGTGTGAACAATTTCTCATATGTGAATATGATTTATTATTTTAATTGTGAACAATTTATTACGTGTTAACATGATTTATTAATTGTTTTACCAACTAAACTTGAATTTTATAAATTTAGTTGATAAAACAATTAATAAATCACATTCACATGTAATAAATTGAAATCATAAGTAAATATTATTAATACTTTTATTTTTTTTGAAATAGCGTCTATTATAAAGGAATATAATTTTAATGTAATGAATAACATTTTCTGTAAGTATTATTTTGATAATAACAGTACTTGTTCAAAATAATCTTAATCACGTCGTCCTACACAATTTTCTTACAACGTTCATTGTCTAGAATCTGTCTTACTGCAGAGTGTATTCCGAATTTTTCAAAATAATTAATCCATCTGTCATACTCAGGTCAAACTAAATACTATACAGTTGAACTATCATTATGCCAGTTAATGCAATATGTCTATAACTACTATACACGAGTTTTTGGGAATTACTTAAAGCACATTACGCAAAACGTAATCATCTGAATTTCAAAATTGAAAAATAATATGAATTCGTGTCTGTAAGCCTGTCTGGATTCTAAATGAAGTGATATCTCCAGATCATTGCGTTCAGAAACTCCCCACATCATCTAAGTTATATTTCTGCAGTCTAACTAGTTGTAATTTAATGGTACACATAAGCTTTTCAGAAACAGAGATGGAACAACATATGGAGCAATACTTGATGAAATCTTAAAAGCAATTCGTTGTAAAATTATTGGTTTATTTACTAAACCAAAAATAATTAGTTAAGTATTAAACTAGATGATAAAACTATTGCAAAATACATTTGGAATAGATTACTTTTACCCATACGGAAAATTAAAAAAATATATTCTTTAAATTCCAAAAAATATTTTAAAAATAAATTTTAAAATGCAAAATAATAATAATATTATTATTTATCTAATAAGAGATTTTTTGAAATTTCCAAAATTAATTCATTTTATTTGTGAATTTAGGGCTTACAGATATCATCAGATTAAAAAAAAATGTATAATGAAAGAAACAGTTAAGTAGTTAATGAAACAGTTAATGAAAAGAAACAGTTAAGACAATGTTTTGAATTATAATAAATGTTTGCAATTTTAGAAAAATATAATAATAATTATTTTGTCATTTATATTTACATATTTATTACACCTAGTCAATTATTTCGTGTTTAAGACATAAATTAACATATTTGCCCTATGTTAAATTAACATACTGCTGTATTGTTCATAATTTTCGACAGCTTTAAATAAACATTTCTTTATGATACAAATTGAAAGTTTGAATCTTTTATACATCATCGCTGTATTTATTTCTTTACATATCGATTATTCTTTACAAATCGATTGTATTACGGCTGTATTTATTTCTATACAAATCGGTACAACAATGCATTCTCTTTAATATTTAATATATGTAAACCCTAAAATTAACGTTTGCTATATATTGGGACATCATAGTTTAATTAGATGCTACTAAGTTATTTTGAAAATGCCGAATGTTGGCGCCTGAGCCATTAGTTCAAGAGCTCTCCAGTACTTTTGACCCATGTCTTCATATTGAGAAAGTGCATTACAATTATTTAAATGTTTAAAAGTCATATACTAATTAGAATCACACAAAACACAGTTTGGGGAACCCACTACACCGATTCTATACAGGTGGTCACGTAAGCAGTCTGAGCAGTCAAACGTCTAAATAGAACCACCGCTGTCTTTCTTGACAAACTTACAATAATTCTCTCTATCCCTAGAATTCTCCATCTCTTATCTATCCCTCTTTGAATTCGTTGCACATAATTAATCAGTGAGCTGGAATCCATCGGAAAGAAATTCTGTTTGGAGTGTCTTAAGTAAAAGTTTACTGTCCAAGATTCTTTGGGGACTATTTTGGTTATTCAAAAGTGTTTGAAGTGCTCAGTTGAGTCATTCAGTATGACTGCTTTTATAAAACAGTTTCCACGAATCGACAGTTGTTGAATATCCACAGCAATAGCTTCAATTTCAAATCACGGCAATAGCTTTGATTTCAAATCACAGCAATAGCTTTGATTTCAAATCACAGCAATAGCTTCGATTTCAAATCACAGCAATAGCTTTGATTTCAAATCACAGCAATAGCTTTGATTTCAAATCCCAGCAATAGATTCGAGTTCGAATTTTTTTTTTTCGAGCTGGAAACCACTGGAAAGAAAATTTGTTTGCAGTGTCTTAAGTAAACTCGTATTGCCCAAGAGTCTTTGGGAACTATTTTGATAATTCAAAAGAATTTGAAGTGCTCTTTTTGAGTCATTCAATATGACTGCTTTTCATAAAGGAATGACAACGAATCGACAGTTGTTGAATAGCCACAGCAATAGCTTCGATTTCGACATCAAAGACAGAAGTAAGAGGCCCCACGGATAAATATAAATTAAAAAGTTCACTACGGACACCAGCCCCAGCACCTCTCACCCTCGCAAATCTCCGGCACGGTCTGGTTGTTAGGATAGTTGGTTCTTACCCAAGAAACCCGCGTTTGATTTCCGGTGTCGGAATACACTTTGGGGGTGTAACGTAGCAGTCTCCTTCGTGGTGCACAATAGATAACACTAAATGTGCTACAGCTTTGCCTCTCTTCCTTATCTTCTTTTGATGGTGGTCTTAGATGTTACTATATTTATATTTAATTAGACCCGTTTTGAACTGCGTAGATGAATGTTTTTATCTTTTATTTTTGTTAGATTTCTGCATATAATATGATATTAGAAAGCTAACACTAATATTTGGGCCTCCAATTTTTGATAAATTGTTGAACGTATTTTTTATTTAATTTATTGAGTAAATTTATATTTTTTTAATTTCTGTAATTAAAAGCAATTAAGAAGCTCGTATGTTTTTATATATTTGAAATTTTTTTCCTGATATTTAAGCGATATATTTACTTATGACCGAATGCCTTATAAATTGCATATACTGAACACATTTGCTGCATATATATATTTAAAGTAATGTAATGTAAGTAATGTAATAAAATAAGTAAATGCATACAAAGTAGAAATAGGTTAAGTTAGTACCTTAGAAACGAAATAAGAAGTTTAGGGAAAGGTTATGATTAAAAGATAGAATGAATGATTTGTTGGAAACTTTATAAATAAATTTATTGTGGTAAGCAGCTTTAAGGTAATAATTATATATATATATATATTTAATTATTACCTTAAAAATTATTATATCTCTTAAGTAATCAAATGTCTTAAGTAAATCAATCAGTAATTTATCAACAAAAAAAGTAATAAAATAAAATTTTTTTTGTTTTCGCATGCGTTTACATACTTTCTCTTTACTTTTTTTGATGTACTTTAGTATGGATATATTTTTTAATTAAGAGAAATATGTTATTAAAATTTTCATGCAGTTAAATAATTAACCAAGCATACAGAAAGGAATTTAAAAAAAAAATTCTTTACTAGTTACAATTATTAATTCAATAACAGCAATTCTTCTGATATTTATATTAGTTAGATTAATTATTATTTCATAAAGCAAAAAACTATTCTACGTAGAATTCAGAAAAATAAATCTAAGATATTAAAAATATAAATATATATAATTTCTTTTTTTAATTATTATGCAAACCTATAGTAATTTTAAATAAAATTGAATTGCTAGATTTAATAAATAAAACTACTTAAATATTTTTTTATCTGAAATCCATCATCTATTTTACGTTTTTGCATAGCACTCGAATTTTTTATTTGTATTCATTTCCACAATGGTTATACGCGAGTTTTAATACACACATTTAAGAGATTACCCTTTCTAAAATTGTAAGAAGGAAAATCTTTCTCATGAATAGAAAGCACTCTTTCTACAATTTTTTCCTCGGTAATATCTAAAGTCATGAGGAAAGGACATCCAAAAAGAAAAGTCTGCAATTTTTGAGAAACTTTTCCCCCAGAATCGCTTTGAACAAATTGTTTACTTCCCAAATTCCCATTTACAGACTCATATTTTGGTCAGTGAAGGTTCATTACAGTAAGCGTGTCTTGCTCTTTAAATCGTCCAAAAAAATTCCCTTTCCATTAGTGCAAGGACGATAAAGTTAGAAAAAAAAAATAAGTAACTTGTTAGAAAGTTTTAACGAAATTTTCAGAAAACTCCATCCTTCATCAAGATTTACTAACAAAATAAAAACGGCATGTTTAGCTTTACTTCCTGTAATCCATTAGGCGGGCTGAGTTTGGGTTAAAAATATTATTTTATTTACTTTTATTTTATGGATTAATTTTATTAAACTACTGAATGGTTTGTTGTAATATTATTTGAGCACAATTGGCCTATTTGCACTTTTTAATACCAGCAAATTCATTGACTTCCATATTTATAGTTGTTGATAATTTTTTATATTTACTTGAATATTTACTGTTTAAATAATCAAAGAAATATCTGATAATAATTATCAATAATGTTTAATTTATCAATATTCATTACTTAATCATTTTTTAATGTTCCTATTAAAAATATATAGGTGTTAGAAAGATAGATAAAATGGGAAGAGTAAGAATTTTTTAAAAATATGTAATAGTTGCCTAAGAATCTTCTAAAATGCATAGTTTTCGAGAAAAGGGGAAAGAAAAGTAATACTTTACATTCAATGTATTTATAATGAGTTTCAATTGAAACGATAATTGCTATGACATGTTATTTATATAAAAGGTATTAAAAGTGGATACCCTTTATATCAAGGCATGGTGAGGGTGCCATAAGGTAGATAAATGTATACACAATACAATATTGTCAATCTTGTATCCACAAAAATGTAATTAGCATGTAGACGATACATTAGTTTTGTCTCCACAAAAATGAAAGTATCATGTAAGAAGATACATCTGTCTTATGTCTACAAAAAATGAATGTAGCATGCAAATTTAAAACTAAATCTTGTCCTGTAATAACTGCTGTTAAATATAACAATATCTTCAGATGCCCATAAAGAAAATGTTTAACAGAGGCAGAGATCAGGTGAAAGGGGTGATCACACAACCAGACCCCTTTTCTGTCTTGCGTTCTAGGTGTTCCATATTCATCCTATCACGCACAGACGCGTTGAAATGCACTAGTGATGTATCGTGCTGGAACCATAGGCCTGAAAATTATCTTGTACATCATTGAAAAGCCTTTAAGTGTAAAGGCACCCTGATCCACTGATACGATTAAATAGGATCCAAAAAGACGATTACTAGAATTCCGAACTTTTTTCTGGCGGATTCAAGAAGGAATAGATACAGATCACGACTGTTGTGATTGATGAAGACCCCGTCCAGTGTGAAATACCTTTCATCAGTGCACAATATATGTGAAAAGGAAAGCATTATTTCTTCATGTTGTTGCAAGAGTGGTTCGCAAAAATCTATTTATTATTGAATGTCACCTGGAAAATGATTAAACCGCCGTACGAGCGCGTGTGCTCAATTTCAAATTGACTTTCAGTCAGTCGCAGTATCACATCTCTTACCTTGTTGTAAGCGTATAGTTGTTTCTTCTACATTCATTGCGACTCTTAATTGTTGAGTTTACTTTTCAGTATTTCTCAATCTGTCATCCGACGTGCAGGAGTAGCGGATAGCGGCATGAGGGATATGAAGATAGATACATCTTTACAGTTTGTTATGCATTGACTGTAGATAAGATACATATTGTAATATTCATAAGTGAATATATTATTATTACAGGATGATTTCAAATAATTTCTTGCAAAGACATTTGGTCATTTACATAGCAGACATGCACCTATCATCTATGGTTTAAAATTGTTACCCATTATTTTATTTTCTTAAATTTTTTTCTCCTTTCTACAAGTGATTTCAATAAAGCTTATTTTTTTGATGTGAAGTCATACTTTTTTCCAACGTTCCTGCATCGTAAAAGTATGGTGATGTTTGCAAAGTTTAATACATAGTGCAAAAATTAAATTTGTAATTTTTTCCTACAAAATAAGTAAAATATCTATCTATGAGAAGAAAAAAATTTTAAATCTAAAAATATCTATTGAGAATGCACGCAAACAAGTGTGAATACGAATTCATTTCCCTACTAACGGTTACTTATTGAATACAGATTCTTTCTCCATTAACTGTTACTTATTGAATAAGGATTCTATTCTCCAATAACGGTTACTTATTTAATACGGAATAGATTCCCCATTTTCGGTTACTATTGCAGTTACTGCTTTCAGCTACGAGAGTTGGTTATGACAAAAACCATGTTTAAGATCGTCTTCCATTAACCATTTGAATTGTTGAAGATTTTTTGTGTTGTTTTACAGCACCCGAACCAAATTTTAAGAAACTATGTCAATTCAAAGTTACTTAAGTTACTTCCAGGTGTATTCATATGAATAATACCTTCCTCTGTAGCCATCAAGTAACTACGAACAATCCACAAGTAGATTCCTAGAATACTTTATATTGGTGAAGAAAGTTACAGTTCCTTAAATCGACTTATATTGAAAATTAGGCTGCATGTAATTTTCACTAATATGATTAAGAATTTGTTTTTAATAGAATTTGACGAAATCTATTAAAGATATCTTGACGAAACTGCAGACACAGGGGTAGTTACTCTTATAAATACTCCTCGAAGCTATACCTTCCTATATCCCGTCGAATTTACAATAAATAGTATGCAAGTAGTTAAGTAGCGTACTACACTCAAGAGCCAAAACATTATGACCACCTCTACATTTTGCAATGAACTCGCCTGGATGAAGTGGAAGGCACGTGATCAGGTGTAAGTGGTATTTAACTGCTGCTGGAGAGTCTGAAGAATCATTCTTTTACTTACTTCTGTGTGTGAAAGGGGAAGGCTACGAATCGAAGCCACTTTGATGAGGGCAGATTGTAATGGCTCGAAGGCTCGGAACAAGTATTTCCGAAACTGCACGACTCGTGGATTGTTCGCAAATCTACAGTTGTTAGTACTGATGCAAAGTGGATGAATGACGGGGAAATCAGCAGTAGACGACATGGTGTTGGACGTCCACACGCTATCAAAGAAAAAGGTCGTCGATAGACTGTCTCGCATGGTGAAGCAAAAAACAGGAGCCAGACAGCGGCTCAGCTGACAGCCCAATGCAATGCAGGGCCAAGTAGAATATTATCGGAGCACACTGTTCAGCGGACACTGTTGGATATGGGGCTACGCAGCAAACGTCCCACTCGTGTGCCTTTGCTGACCAAGCGTCATCGCCAACAGCGCCTGCACTGGGCCCGGAACATCGTGACTGGTCCATTGATCAGTGGGAGAGAGTTGCCTGGTCAGATGAATCGCGGTTTGTCATTCATCACGCCGATGGCCGTGTCAGGATACTCCGTCTTCCAGGCTAACAGTTGCTCCCTCAATGTACAATAGGTCATACCCAGGCCGGTGGTGGTGGTATTATGCTTTGGGGGACGTTCTCGGAGTTGGAGTGGTTCCAGGAACATGATGCTGAATTCCAGTTAATGTCCTGGCCGCCTAACTCATCCCAATCCGATAGAACACATTTGGGATGTCCTGGGACTGTAGCTCAGAGATCAAAGACCACCATTTCGCAATATTTCGGATTTGCGTGACCGTTGCTAAGCATCTGGTACAATCTGTCTCCGGCCATCTACCAAGGACTTGTGGCATCCATGCCAAGGTGGGTTGAAGCTGTGTTACGCGCCAAAGGTGGGCCAACTCGTTATTGACAGGTGGTCATAATGTTTTGGCTCTTGATTGTATATATCTGTTGCGATAGTAATAATACAGATAGTCTTTTTTATTTATAATTCGGGCTGGATGGAATTTTTCGGAATTTTAATTTCTACAATTAATAATATTGTTATTTTACGGAGGAAAACCAGACTTGATGAAATTGTGTCAATAGAAATTCAGAGTAGTTACTCGTAGATGAACTCCTGGAAGTAACACTTTCCTCTATACCAAAATAAACTACGGACAATTAGCAAGTAGCTCAAAAGCACATTATATACTGGTTGCAGTATTAACAGTATTTAAGACTGCCTTTCGTTGAAAAATGAGCTAGATGGAATATTTGGGGTACTTAACTTATCGAATAATATATATATGATTTTATACAGCACGAGCCAGACTTGATGAAATTCTGTCAATGCAATTTGAAGGTAATTATTCCTAGTAGAACTACTGGAAGCAATACTTTCGTCTGTATTCATCCGTTTAATATGAATAGTCCATGAGGTAGCTCTGTAGTATGAAGCCCTATAAAAATATATGTCTATGAAATGAAAAAGGACAATTTCAATTTACAAGAGTTCAATTTAGTGAATACAGGGATTGTAAAAAGCATTTATTTGTATTCAGTTCTCCCAGACAAGAAAAAAAAAAAAAAAAAAAAAAAAAAAAGACAGTCAGCAAAATAAAATAAATAAACTTCTTTTCTTTCCCAAAAAAAAGCTGAACCTTTTATATTTCTATTTGATTCGAAATAAAAAAATTTTAACACACTGGATTGAATTAAAGAAATTATTCAAAAAAAATATACTGTTTTTTTTCTGAATATGCATGTACTGGTATTATTCAAAGAAACCTAAAACAATCGTATTGATTTGTAATTTAATCATTCTGTGTGTTCCATTTTAAAAAAACATACTCTTAATTTTTTTATCAACAAGAATCCACTTTAACATGTACTTGAGAAATATCCAAGAAAGGTAATCAGTATGCCAGAAAAATGAATATTAAAGATTATGTTAAATCCTATAAGGCTGAAGAAGGTGCTTTCTAATTCATTTAGTAAGCGTTGAAAATAATTAATTATATGTTACAGGTTCTCTAAGTACTGTATTAATATTAAATATCATTTCTTTTTTAATTACAATAAAAATTAAAAAAAAATCTGTTATGGATCGAATTTATTTTTATTTATAAAAGCGATAAAATAACGGAATTTGATTTTTAGTTAAAATATTGGTTTGATGACTATGCTTCTAGAAAAATTAATTTTATAAGCGATGAACAGAATAATTTTTTAATGTAATGCTTGACTATCTAAATATTTAAAATTGATAATTAAAAATTCCAACAATTATTTGTCAGATAATTTATTAAATTTATGAATCTAAAACAAAATATTTGGATAATAATTTTTTCTGTATTCCAACATTTGTTCAGATTAACTTTATATTTTTAGTATATTTTTACTAAAAATTTAATATTATGCATTGTATAAGGTGTTGGCAAGTAATGCATATCATATTTCATATAAAGTAGTATATTAATGAATTTATAAAAAAAATTAAAAAAATCTTAGGAAAAATATCTTAGTTAATAGTAAGTAATAAAAGAGAACATATCAAATTCTTTCCTATTTTATTGTTTCCTGCCATACAGAAATTAACAGAAATAAATGAGATTGTGTTAAGTGTTAAGTTATTTTTAAATATCGTTTTGATCTAATCTAATATCGTTTTGAGGGTTTTAAACTAAAAATGGATTTTCACATAATGCCTGTCTAAAACAATTCCACTCTATTCAAAATATCCCACAACTTTTTTTTCAATTACATGAAAGCCTAATCATTTGACCAAGCTATTTCCTTAGCGAAATAGGATCATCACACTTAATCGACTGATTGGATGAACGCGCAAAACATCCGAGGTCTTCTCCATCCATGATTAGGTAAATCCTAATGCATTATTCAGATCTGTCTCCATTCAATAATGGAATCATCTCATCTGAAAGGCATCTGGTGAAATGAAAGCAAACACGACATTGTACAAAGAAGATTGTTACAAATAGCACCTTATTCCATCTCATTATATTCTAATCTGGTAGAGGTCTTTTTCATGATTTAAAAAAGAATAATGTAGTTCATTAAAGCTAAATGGCTGAATGAATAATTATTATTAAAAGAGCAATGTTCGTAGCCTAGTCTTTTCCTTGATAATGTCGACAACACGGATCAAGAATATTCTGGATATTTTATGAAAATATTTTGCATGCATATAAATACTTTCTTATACTTAAATAGTATAAGTTATATTGGCTAATTGATTTTAAAAAAATTTATTGCTTCTGTTGACTGAAAATTAATATTTTGAATTTTTTTAGTACTAAAATAAAAAAAAAAAAAAAAAAAGCAAAGTGCGTAGAAAAAAGTAAGAAAAGAAAAGAACTGAAGTATAGCCAAATTGGCGACAAGTTTGGCGACTCTAATGACAAAATTGTTGTTGATGACACGCGCGGCAACAGATTTAATAAACTTTCGGAAACTACTTTAAACAGCATGTTTAAAAAAAATGAAAGGATCCTCTTGATTTGTCGTTTAAGATTTAGATGTTTGTTGACATTGTGCAACTGAAAGAAACAATACATTAGGTTTTGCAATTTTGATGGAAAGAAAATGAACGAAATATTGCCAAATGGCAATAGGTTTGGCACCCTAATAGCAAATTCGTAATTGGGGATTGGTGATTGGTAATTCGTAATTGGTCGTAATTGGTGGTGAAATAAAAGGATCCTTTATTTTTTTTTTAAGGTTCAGATATTTGTTGGCATTGTGCAACTGGCAGAAATGATACATTAACATTGCTAGTTGCATTTAAAAAATCTTTTCTTCTTGTCTTCTCAAATGCAGAAATGTCTCAAATGCAGTGAAATGTATATTTGTGAAGTAGTTTTTAATAAAACGCCTAGCTTTACAAAATCTTAGTAAAAAATTAATTGTGAAATTTTTATTGCTAGAAATTATAGAAATTTGGATAAAACAATAACAGCATAGCTCATTGCAAATTAGGCCCACAAGAAAAACAATAGGCTTACGTCTTTTGACAGGAAATGAAAACATACCAAAAAAAAAACATATCATCTAAGTTGAGTGTTTGATTACTTGCAAAAGGGGATGTGATCATCTATAATAGCTGTGAAGATACATCTACGACGTTCCATGCTGAAAATGATGTTGTTTTTTGACTCATTCGGCAGCATGCTCCTTGCAAAGTCAAAGCATTTCAAAGACCCAAATGGTTTTCTGGGAGTTAGTGAGCAGAGTAGCATAATTTTGTAGGGTATTTCAAAACGTTCAAGTATTTATGTCCAAATAACATAAAAACAGGCTGGCCAATTAAAACTCAAATCTCACAAGGATAATTCTCTCTACCGACAAAGTTCCATTTCGAGTTCTAGTGTTTTCGTCATGTAATTCTAAAAATTCTTACAATTCTTAAATTATTTTAAAGTAATTCTTTTTTTTTCGTCTTGTAATTCTAGGCATAAAAATATATTTAACCAACAATAACCATACAATGTCAAAATGTATATAATCACATACTATTTTCATACTTATACACTCCTAAAGAAGATTAATTTTCATGGAAATCTGAACTATTTCAAAAATTCCTTATTGTTAAATAATAATTATAAGTTCCAAATTCATCGCAGATATTGCAAAATTGGAGACATTAATATATCGTGGTAGTGAAATATTGAATTGGTGCATCTGCATAGTTGTTGGGATCGAAAATGTGTTCCCTTTATATTTGATGAGTAACAGAGCCTTTTGGGACGATATGAAGATTCAGTGCGATCATCCAAATTGATTCATGTCCACATAACGAGATATAACAAATCTGCATCTTTCATAGGTATGACAGTGATATTAGTTTGTTCCTGCTCGCACAAGATCAACAATGTTTATGAGTCATTTTGCAAATAAAATCTGGGCTTATTAGTATAGAGTACATATCTCCATTGACTTGCATTTCTACTGACATTTGTGCTTGTCATATTACCTTCCTTATAGGGGGGGAAGGGTACACGCAATGTTGGATATACATACATACAATGTTACGTATTCCCTTTATAAAATAAAGAAATAATACAATTTATACTTACATAACAATATCTTGTATGTAATAGTATTAAATTGTTGAAAAATTAAGCATAATTCAAAACTGAATGTTCTGTTTAATATTTAAATTTGTTTTCATGGAACGCTGTTACATCAATATTAGCCTAATTATATCTTTTTAGCAGTCCGGTCTAACATGATCGTAGAGCGTTGCGGGGATATTGTTACTCCTCGTTCGTAGCTTATCTT